>JAHDVE020010869.1:0-25528 GCA_022606495.2 Halesus radiatus
GGGTAGGGACAAGGGTAGTGGTAGAAGTAGATAGAGGTAACACATCACAGCCCCAAAACATCTCCTAACCATGTTCTAGCAAAACATCACTGAGAAACAACCTGTTGTCTTGCTTACACCTAATTATTTTCATAAGCAAGAAAGGGACAACGAGGTCTATATGATCATTGAATTTGGACATTCAAACAACTTTTATACTTATTCGAAAAGTTTTACAGTGCGTTGTATTTATTACATTAATTTTCTAAATACTCACTAAATTTTCCTTTTATGAAGTCTTGTAACAAGCTTGAAACATGCGGCATGAATCAATATGTGCGTGAGTACTGTGTTCGACACACCACTGGTCGTGATACTTATACATACACGTAAGGCTAGTCATCTCGCATTGTCAACAGCCCTGACTACTTGATAGATAATTTATCCAATCTAAGAGACGAATGTAATATGAGAACAAAGCTATTAAGATGAAACTCAAATCTTTGCGAGTTTGATGTAGTTCACGTATAGTAACCACTTGTATGCAGCCGCTTCCAGAGTTGCAGAATTCTGGCAGCTCCGGGCATTAGTTAACAAGCCAGAAACCACATTCTGCATACTTTATAACTTGCTTCACTTTCGAACAAACACAACATTCTTGGTATTAACCCTCTGAAAGCCGAGCTTTTTAGACCGGTAAACTTCGGACAATTTAGGAGGCAGGTATGGGGGCCGTTGCCCCAGAAACCATTTATTGGATTACCAACGTCTCTGCCATAGGTCACCTTAAGTGGTTCACTAAGTTAAATGACTTAGCAGGGGTTCCCGGGTTCATGGACTAAGATTTGTCCAGGTATATGGGCTGGATAGGGAGACCATTTGACTTCTCCAGCCAGACTCTATCGGCCCATCGTCTTGTACCGACTCCTACTAAGGAGGGATGAATTCATACGTCCGTCACTCTTGGGTATACTGACCCTTGGATTACAACCCACCCCTCATATCTTTTCCTTCCCTTAACTTCCTTTCCTTAAAAAAATCCTCCACACAGCATCTCTAAAGATAACATAGGCTCTGATGGAAATTATTTTCTTCGGGGTCTCCTGCGTGGAAATAAATAAACAAAACATTTTTATGGTAACTCCACACAGGAGACCCCGAAGGAAATAATTTCCCTCAAGGCCTATTTCATCTTTGGGAATGCTGTAAGGAAGGTTTTTTAGAGGATAGGAAGGAGTGAACTTGGGTCTTACAGAGGACCCATGTTGTAGGATGGAGGAAACAGAGAGGCCGGCATATTGTTCCACACCCGAGCTGTTGAACACAGGAACGAGTCGTAAAAGCGAACCGTTCTCATATGACAAATGTCGACTGTGTGCAAATGTTAGGCACGCGTTTGGCGTGTTTCCCGACTATGCACCGGTGCCGAAGGGATCAATGACGCTAGTTATTCAGAGCATCTTCCATTAAAATATCGGTAAAACAAAGACAGCCTGACGTCTGTGCTCCAAAGATTGCAATCCGTTTGTTTAGATCGGCGAATCTATCAAACGGACCACCTGTAATAGTCTTAACTGCCCAAAGCTAGTAGTTAAGTGTTTTCATAGTGATTTTGGCTTTCCGGAAAACTAATAACACCAATAATTGACTCAAATCAATTAAAATAAAAGCCATATACTTAAAATATTTACAATCAATACAGTATATGCCCTTCCCAGTCCGCTACCTGATCCCACCCTCCCCGGGCCTCTGCCCAGCCTTTTGTAATAATCAATAACACATGTGTATCTTAGTGGTGTACTGCCCTGAAGAAACTAAACTTGTAGCGAAACCCAGTCGTCAAGAAGTGTAACATAATATCAATATAATAAATTCCGATATTAAAAAGGGAATTATTATTTTATTTTTTGGTTTTGTTTTATTTTAATGGTTTGTTTTTCTTGTAATAAATATAACTCTCCAGCCTTTATGTACCGTACGCCACTGATGTATAGGTATTATATTGATCTGTTATAAATCTGGTCACCGAATACGGTACAAGTGAAGTTTAGATTCCGAATAGTAGTTTTTCACCAAAACAACGCTGAGAGTATCAACCGCTTCGGTGATTACCTCACAAGAATTCAACTGCCCAAAGTGTTCAGAACCAACGGAACTCTGGCATTCGCAATTGGGATGTGCTGATAAGCTTGAGTGGAGAGGAAAAGGAGATGGGAATAAGGGAGGTCGGGAAGTGCCTGGTTATTCAGATCTGCTCACTGAACACGGAAAATGCCATTTCAAGGAACGTTTCAAATCTGAATGGCTGTTTTTAATCAGGGCAACACTGATAGTATCGACCACCAAGTTTTCATATATAACTAACTAACTAACTAAACAACCATCACGTCGTTTCCCCGCAGGGGTAGACAGAGAGGACTGACCCCAAGACATGACCGCAAGACATGTCACATTCATATATCATCTAGAGGCAGTACTGAAAACCAGCTGCTCTCAGGGTCTGGAATGCATTCCAGAGTAGTAACCTTTTTAAAATGTTTTTTTTTATTAAAAAACCTTTGTAACCTTTTTCCACTTATTTATTTTCGACCGAACCGATTTCACCCCATCACGGGCATCGTCAGACTGGCACAATGAATACTAAATCTATGGTATATCGATGTCGGGAGTGCTGTTTTGTTTTGTTGAGTTTTTTTTTTATTAAAAAAATTCATTTTAATATGGAATTCCACCACGAATTGACAGTTTTAAAATTAGAAATAATTAAAAGTAACCCTTTTGTCAATTGCTAAAATTAAATGCCATGTAAAATAACTTATTGACAAATAGATGTGTTTAATTCTGTTGTTCTGACTTTTGATATGACAAGACTTTATATCCAACTATTTATTGTATCCTAGATAGTTGCTGCGAACAACGATCGTTCTTAGCTGATCTTAGTTGAATCTCGAGAGCAACGATTAATCGTTGCAGGCGTTCAAAGGGTTAATGTCTCTACCACGTAAACGTATAATAATGTAACTTACTCACATTTCCATGAAACTGCATTTGAGGTTGTTCCATGTGTGCTTTTTGGGAAGGGCTTTTACCGTAACTTTATATGAGCCGGTACGAAAATTTATAGCACCTTTTACGCGAACGTACTCTTAACATATCATTTATGTATCAGCTACAACTTTCCATTTGAATGTATTTTATGAAATTTTGCTTTCAGTGAGAGAGAAAATTCAACGAAATTGATATTTAAACCCTAGAAAGATTTTTGTTCTACAACAATATTCATGAAATGCTTCATTTTTTTATTGCTTTATTTATTGTCCTCTTTTTTTAATAAATAAATAACTAATAATGATATTCTCACAGGGATTTCCCGGACTGAGGATTTCATTTACTTAAATTACATTATATTAAATCGATTGATTGTGTTTGATGAAAAAAATATAAGGTGCGGTGTTTTAAGTGCATTTAAGTGGTTTCAGTGTTAGTCGTATTCGATGTTAATATATTTTCTATTTCAGATCTCCCTATGTAACGTATCCAGTTTTGTTTAATTTGACCTAAATTTATTATGGTTGTTGTGATTTTTGAAGGATAGTGGCATTTTGTTGTAGAGTTTAGTACCATAATATAAGAAGTTTTTTGTCCAAATTTTGTGTTTGTGGTTCCTTGTTGGATGTGTTTTTGACTCTGAGATCTAGTGTTTATTGTTATTTCTCGTTTTTTTTCATATTACGTCACTTTGGTTGGAGAGGGTTTTAACTTCACATTACCTAGTTCTGAGATATAAGGTGTCTAAGTTTCCAAAGATGATTTCTCATAATCTATTTAACATTGTTTGATTATGTAATTCAATTTTGTGTGAAGTATTTTAGTTTAACATATGCTAAAAGAAAAATGAATACAACCTATAATTACCGTTTTAGAGCATACCTAAACATGAAGATAGAACCATGTGCAAGCAGCTTGGGCATAATAATTCATTCCATAAGGTTCTTTGGAATCTTGTTCAACAAGTTTGTTTAGTTTTTGTGGTAGAAATACAAATAATTGGATCAAAATAATATAGAATATTTTTAATAACATCTTTTTTTATGGTATAAATTATAGAAAATAATGGAAAAAATAAGAAATAGCATTTTATTTAAAATTTAAAAAAAAATTATTGGAATTTTATTAAAAGAAATCTTCATAGGTAGGTTTTTTATAATCAATATTTCAAAAGGGCAGTGTATTACTAATTATCTTGGAGTGACCTTATAGTAAAAAAAAAAAACAATAAACATAAATTCTATTATGCAAATATTATAAAATATGGTGTAGCGGGGCACTCCTGCATTCAAGAGATTGATAATATTGATAGTAGCAAAGAAAATAGTCTCTATAAACATGATTTTTTTTCCGGTTAGTGTTGGTGTGGGTACGAAAACCAGCAGTACAGAATCCTATAGATAAAACAACTAGATTTAAAAGATTTTGTATCTACATCGAACCATTTTGATTATTAAAAAATCCTTTTTCTAAAATCGACCCACAATACGAAAAGAGTGAACCAAATGCAAAAGTTAGCATCAAATTTAACGAGAAAAGTGTGTGCTGAAAGTCAGGGTCAGTCAAGAATATTATCATTAGCACTGCCCCATCCGATAATACTGATAGTGATTAGTAGAGAGGAATGTAGATCTAAAAGTAAGCTTTTTTTAATATTGTTATTTAAATAAATGTTGTGGTCAATAACTTACTTGTGCGAAATCTGCTATTCAACCAAGGATTTACACATGAATTGTTTGATTGAAAAACCTTTTTGATTTAACTGTCTTCCACTTATTTATTTTCGACCGAACCGACTTCACCCATCACAAGCAACTTCAGAGTGGTACAATTAAAACTAAATCTATGGTGTTTATAGCATCTACATTTATGACTGAGAAATTTATTTAAAACTAATTTCGGGTTGGTTTATTACCTTTTGTAAGACGGATTATATTGTGTTTGTTTACTGAATCTATGAGTTCTTTAAAATCTGCACATAATGTCTATTGTGTTATTGTTTAAGGAGACGGTTGTTTCTGGTTTTGTTTTTTTTCAAGTGATTTCCGCCCTGTTTGCTAAAATGAGTATGAGTAATATTTAAGCTAAGAATCGCCATAAATAGATAATGCCACTCTGCCACCCATAAAATGTAAATATAATTTCTGTACATTTTTTATTACTGATTCACAATTGAAAAATTCCTTGTTTAACCGGTGTGCCAATGGAAGATGCTCTGAACAAGTAGCGTCATTAATCTCTTCGGCACCGGTGCACAGTTGGGAAACACACCAAAAGCGTGCCCAACATTTGTCACATGAGAACGGGTGCTTCTACGACTCGTTTTGTGTTCAATCGCTCGGCTGTGGAATGATCGCCCGGCTCGTGGGGTATCCTCCCTCCTACAACACAGATCTCTTTAAGACCCAGGTCCACTCATTCCTATCCTCCAAAAGACCCCCACACAGCATCATCAAAGATGACAAGGCCTTAAGATAAATTATTGTCATTAGGGCCTCCTATGTGGAGTAACTGTAATAAAAAAATAGGCACCAACAGATGGCACTGATTGCTACATTTATAATTTGTGCCGATAGGCATGGCTTTCTGCGACGCTAACATAAAGAAATATTCGCTCGAATGTGCCTTACGCACACATGTAATTTTCTCATTTACTTATTATTTATAATTTCTAATGGTCGGTATATTAGTTGAATTTTAAACTTGGATTGAGCGGCCCTCACAATCTACTCTGACTGAAAACATTCCCGAGTATACTAAAACACCGGTCCTAAGAATACCAAATTATCAAGCGACGGCCTATATTTCTTCTTAATGTTCTCGGATAATTTATTTGGGGACGTAATATTAATTTAGACCCACTTTAATGTACCTGAATGGGCGTTATTATTGGAATTAAGCGAAAAGAAAAACACTGATCAAAGGGAGAACAGCGTCTTTGAATATTTGGCTTCTTGGAAAAATAATCAATTTACAGGGTCACTCTGACGATTTCCATAGTTGGTTGGTTGCGATGCTTCGAATCTGGAGGTCGCGGGATCAAATCCCGACATTTTAGGACAGTAACATTGACAAGTTTAGTTCATATTAAGTGCCATTATTTAAACATAGAAGGGAAAAGAGCTAGCATTGACAAAGTATGGTAATATATAAATATATCTAGAAAAAGTATAATAATTAACAAGAGATTATGTATATGAGTTTGATTATTTTTTTAGTTAGTTAGTGGTATGGGGGAAAAAATGCGTTTATAATTGAGTACTAAAAAAAAGATAATTTTATTGAGTAATATTGATGATATTGAGTTACGTATCACTCAGATATATGAGCCGACGACGAAACTCGGGGATGCAGCCCGAACAGGATGCAGCAAATAGTTAATAACGTGTTTATATACACTTCACTTTGTGGCGTCATTATTAATAAATAAATTAAAATTTATTTTATATTCACCACTTTATTAATATACACATATTGAACATAACGTTATTATTTTTTAGTATTCTATATATTCCTGATAAAGAAAGCATCGCGTAGATATGTGTATATTAATAAAGTGGTGAATACAAAATAATTTTTAATTCCTTTACAAATAATATTATTACAACGTGGAAGATTCTCTAAGCAAACGGATTTTTCTTCAATTATTGTAAAATTACTTGTGGAATCATTTTCTAATAAAATGATTATAACTTCTTAAATTAAGGAAAAATCACTTAATGGAATCATTTTCGATAAAAATATTAAGAAAATTAATAAAACGTATTTTATATATAATATCCACATATATTCATATATTAAGTAGTGGTTTACATGAAACATTTCTTAATCATTATATTTAAAACGACACCAAAAAGTAATTTTTAATTTATAATTTTAATCATTGAAGAAAACAACGCTCAAAATGAAACACCGAACCGTGTATTTTTGGTTTCATGTTTCATTTTGAGAGTTGTTAATATTGTATTCAATAATTAAAAATAACAATTGATCAATTATATTAATAATTACTTATTAAATAGTGGTTTAATTAAAATAACTCTTAATCATATAATTACATTGCTTTTACCATATATGTGTAATTTGTATTTGATTTATTTATTAATGCTTCTCTCTAATGACTGGTTTTGTTAGTAAAATTACTTGACAATTAAAACTTTACATAATTATAGTTCGCTATAAAAAATATTGATATTATATTAAATAACCTCAAATTTTTGGTTTCGTGGTATAGAAGACTTTGATAAAAACGATGATGCATTTATTGAGGTGTTTGGCAATATTATTCTACTTTGTCCTCCTTCATCAAGGTTTCGGAAAGACTCGCAATTGCCCTCATCAGAGCACATACGGAGAGTTGAGAAAATTGTGTGCGTAACCTTCAAATCAGATGAAGAACACTTTAGAGTTTATATTTATCAAAATCTCTGGCTCGAGTGGGAAGAGGAGAGAGACAGAGATATATATAGTTAGTGAGATAGGCAGGCAGCAGAAGACAACAAATATCATATTATTATTATCGGTCGTATAAATCCTAAGCTGTTTTGATACTGATTTATAGTTTCTTGCTGTCAGCCGTTGTCCAAATAACGGCCGTTACATCGATCCTGAGCATTGATTGTTGTGAGATTCCGGAGAATAACAATCGTATGCACTCCGGATATTGAAATACAAACATGGTGACATCAAACCTGAAAATAGAACTGTTCGTCATCTCATTAATGTACAGCCTTAATGTACAATAGTAAATACAATCTTTATTCAGTCGGCTACGAATCCGGAGGTTGCGCGTTCTAATCCCAGCGTGCGCATGAAAATTTCATTTGAATAATTTGTATTGTTATGTCACAATTTACTCATTTAAAACAACATATTATAGTATTATTTATAATCTGTGGCTAGGAAAAGTGGTACATCTATGGGCTAACCTCAATACAACATAGCGGGTTCAATGTTTTTCATACTAATTTTAAAACGTTATAGCAACAGTTTTACGTATTGGCTCTCATTCGAACTACTCTCTAAACCTTCCCCTCACTAATTAGAACAAATTGTGCTATTTTCAAAAAACAGGTCCAGTAATTTTTGGGAAAAATCGAGGACACACAGACAAACGTTCATTTTTGTATATGGAGAAAATAAAGAATACAGGAAAACAAACAATGTTTGATTATTTATATTTACATTTATAAACCATTAATGTTGCAGAGCCTAAAAAACAATGGTCAAAGAAACAGGTGTGATCAGCGTATTGATTAAATAAATAATAGACAATTTAAGGGAGAAATAAAGCCTTCAGAAATTTCTATTGTCTGGAAATCCCTCCAATTATAATGAGCCAGGTCCATTATTAGTTAAATGAACAAATGCGGAAATAAATTCCCCTTAATTAACAGCCTGCGCCTTGGGCTGGATTAATTCCATCTTTTTGTTTCCGTGTTGTTGGAGTTAAAAAAAAACATCATTCATTATATTGGATTGCACTACCTTCGAGCATTCTGAAATGAATAAAAATATTGTCTGTTAAAATAAGTGTTTAAAAAACATTGATATTCTATTCTCTTGTCGTTTTCTTAGTTAAATCCTTTAAATTAACCTTTTTTTGTAAACGCCGACGTCTTGATGTTTTTTTCTCCATAAAATCAGGATATACAAGGCCATCAATAAAAGTATTTGAATACCGAGAATTGTTAAAACTTCCGACAACTTGAAATGTTTTAAAATCATGTAGTTGTTAATCTCGATACGATCCAATGGAAGAATGTAGGAAATGTTTTCTTCCTGTTTTTAAAACTTCCGGTTCCTCAAGCTGTTTCAAGTTGACATCAAGTTCTGCGGACGAAAAATAGGCTTGGAGAAAAAGTAACAGTCTGACTCGAAGCTACAAATCTCTCTTAAACTTAAATAGTAAGTTAGTATTGGAACAAAACGAAATTGTTCAGATAAAAATAAATATTCGTTTATCATGAATTTACTGCAAGTAATGCGGTAGTTATACAACCTGCACTTAAAAAGATATTGGACTTGGCCTTTACCATCAGTGGCATGAAGCTCATACATTCGAAAAGTAAAAGAGATTTCATAATGCGTGATTCATTCATTTCAACATTCATCTTGGCTATCGAACGATTTATGGACGATGTAATAGAGAAATACTAAGATACTCCAGTTCAGATTTGGAATTATATCCAAATCGGACCGTAAATAAACCAAAACATATAATAAAATCAAAATAAACATTACCCGACCACACGTGGCCATCTCAAAGCATGCCGACAGGAGACGAAAATCACTTAGTCGATAAAAATATTGAAATGCGAAAATTCCGCTTTTATTTAAATTATTGACATATTTTCAGAATATCAGTTACAATAAATTGACTCTGAACTAGGAAAGGCCACCAAGGCGACCGTCCTCTTTGACGCAAAAAACCGAATGGAAGGGCCCTCGCTCTATGGCGGTAACTTGCAGCCCGCTCCCACAAATACCTCTGACCAATGACCACACCCTTTGGTGTTACCATCAGTCGAAGCAATTTAAAAAATTCGATTACTTGACGTTAAATAATACAACGAGGCTAAATGTGAGACTTTTTTATTATTTATTTATGCCCAAATTGGGTATTATAAATTCAACATTTTTTTTAATAGTCCAGTACGAATATGTTATTTAGTACTGCAGAAATATTAATATAAATTTGAGTAAAAAGTAACACAGAAATCTATATTTATAAAAAATGTATACATATGTATAATATAAACAACGGCATGGTAAAAATATAAAAATATATCAGTTTAAAAGTTTGTATTTAAAGGAGATTTTTCAAAGATAAATTTAATGATCAACATTAAATTGACAATTTTTTTTAACAATACCTTCATGGCCAGTAAGATAGGATATCATAATTATCATAATAACAAATTAATCAATTCGAAGCGGAGGAAGGTTTCTATTTAGAAATCTTAATTCATCAATTTATCTGAAAAACGTTTTTCGTATTTTTATCTTACGTGAACTCTCTCTTCGTTCAAGTGATGAGACCCTTGCAATTCCCATCTACCGAATTACGTCATTCTTTCATTCATTTTAAGTACAAGCATCACGTCTCTGGAACGAACTGCCCTTTGACGTATGAAATGCTCCCTCGAAGCCCATCGTGAAGAGCTTTTCTATTTCTTTCCATGAGCAAAATAATGGTTAATTCCCATTTAATTTAATTTCTTCTCCCTTTCCTTCCCACCCTTTTATCCATTTCCTACCGGATATATTAATTTTAATATACTTTTGCATTATCGTACAAATAAATTTGTTTTATTGTTTTCATAAATTACGTCTGAAGTCATATGTGGAAAATGCTGTAATATTATTATGTTATGTTTATTTTCTCACACAATTAAATTTGCCTATCAAAATATGTATGATATATAGTATAAAATTACGTTTAAAAGGGATTGAAATGACAATGAAGTCTCCTTTAATGGAAGCAATATTCCCAACAAGCCCTCCATTGATATCCTTGGTGTCACCCTAAGTGAACCGCTCAGGTATAGGGACTCCATCGAAGCCAGAGTAACGTTAGCCCCTCAGAAGCTGGGCATATTGTACAGAGTCCACAGATACTTTGATAGTATATACACCTGCTGACCCTGTACGAACAACAAGTGCGCCACACCTTGACTGTGCAGAAACGGGTGGTCCGTTTGATAGATTCTCCTATCTTAACAAACGGATTGCAATCGTTGGAACACAGACGTTAGGTGGGAATGCTGTACCTGTTCTACCGGTATTTTAATGGAAGATGCTCTGAGGAATTAGCGTCATTGATCCCTTCAGCACCGGTTGACAATCGGGAAATACGCCAAACGCGCCCCCAATATTTACACGAGGTTGGCAATTTTCATATGAAAACGGGTCGCTTCTACGACTCGTTCTCGTATTCAACAGTTCAGCTGTGGAATGATCTGTCGGCCTCTATGTTTCCTCCCTCCCACAATATGGGTTCATTCCTTTCTGTCCTTATTCTTAAATCCTCCAAACAGCCTTCCCAACGATGATATATGCCTCGAGGGAAATTATTTCACTCATTGCTTCCTGTGTGGAGTTACTTAAATTTTTTTTTTATATATCATGACATTCCACAAATGCAGATGCTCCAGCAAATTTATTAAATGTATTAGTTTTCGATTACTGTGGACTAATAATTTAAATATGATCTCTTCATCATTCCCTGATATATCTATTTGAGTTTAACTTACACAAGAAAACAGATTGGTATATAGGTAAATATTGCCTGGTACACGATTGAATCAAGTCGCGGCGATAGTTGTATTTTAAATTCATTTTTATAGGACAATAAAAGAATAGTAGTAAACCATAAAAAAAGTTTACAAAAATAAAGTCTTTCCTTCAACATTATCCTCACTGTTATTCGTCCAATAAGTCCATATTCCCTTAGTTAAGAAATTAATTCTCGCCGTTTTGTAGGTTATAACGGCGCAAACAAGACTGAAACGGCGCGTTGTTTTATTCCGTTAAACAGCGCAATTCGTTTTCGGGCCGTTAGACGGAATGTTTTCCATTCTTCCTCAGTAACCGCCAGCCGTTAGCCGTTAGCCGTTACCCGTTACCGAAGGAATTGCCAACCCTTTGGAAGTAGCACTAAAGGCATTGTTTTAGCAATATTGTGGGCAGAGGGAATTATTCTAACAATTTCCCCTTTTGTCGCTAATATCATCAAAATACATACATAAATAAAATTAAAGTAAACAAAAATAAAAATTGTTGCTAAGTTCTTCAAGAATTTTAGGTTTTTTATTATTGTGACAGCAATTTTTTCGATCAAAGTCATTTTCAAACTGACTGAGAACAAAAAGTAATACTTTAAACTTAACATTATTAACTTTAATTATTTATTATTTTTTCTTCAAATGATGTAAATAACTTTGTGGGGTCATATTTATTAAAATAATTACAATGACTTTGTTCAAAATAAGTGAATTTAATATGCATATATCTAAATGTTTCAGGACCAAAGCTCCCTTCTTCAGGATAAACAATTTACCTACTAAAATAATGACAAGTACAGACAAATAATAAGAAAATAGAACAAATCAGAAACCGAAACAAACATAAAAATAAGTGATGACAGTAGGTAAATAATTACATATATTGTGCAGATATTTACGTAATAAATGCAGTGGTTTTATACAAGGTAATTATTATTAATTTAATTATAATTTTATAAAATTAATTTCTACTAATTAAACACAATAAAAATTGACAATACATCATTTACATTTTCAATTTGTTATAAATATCTACGTATGACATGTAAAACGTAGCTATTTTCATGGATAATGCAAAATTCAAGTTATCTATTTATTTTTCCTGTTGAAGCAACAAATTTCTACGAAAGCATTAAGGGTAAACGCAACGCGATACCCGCACACAGATGGCGCTATTTTAAATTAATAAAAAAAAACTTTTAGCCCAAAATGTTTTAAGTATTTAAATGAATTACGTTTCGTTTACCCTTAAAACGACTAACTTTATGAACTAACAACTGTAGTCTTAAAACAATTTCAAGCCATGCCAATCGATTAGATGATGTGAATACAGTTTTTTTAATGTTATGAATTCGGATTTAACAATTAATAATCTAAGGTTTTGGTTGGAAGAAATATTTTAGATAGGTGTATAAATATTAGTAAGTAAGAAATTAAATTAAATAATTACCCAACGATATTTAAAATGCAAGCCAATATGAAAGGTCTCAAAGTAAGATGGTTAAACTCTATTATTTGAAAGAATACCTTAAAGATTAATGCTGTTATGTGTCTCTGTAATAAGTATAACTGAATAATGTACCAGTGATGTGTTTCTTTATAATAAGTATCTCTGTACACTTATATTATAATATACCAGTGGTATGTCTTTATTACAAATGCAAATTATTTGTTGTAAATGTTTTTGATGTACTGTGAATGTTAATTATGTATCTTAAATATTAAGCATGTTTGTTTCTAAAAACTGTACTGCAGGTTCTGCATGTTATTCCATAACGAGTTTCTTAACTCTTGGGTATACAATGCATTACGTATTGTGAAATTTTTAATAAAATAAAAATAATGAAAGTTATTTTGTTCAAGTATGAAAAGTTCAAAGTTTCTCGCAAACCTGCAGTTGGTGACCCCTGCCAAACACGTGTAGAAAGGTTGTAGAGAAACTAGAAACGAATGAGGTGGCGAACGGAGTAACGGAATAGCCCCAGACCTCTCAACCTCCCCCTTCTCCCCTCTCCGGAGTGCATCCGTTTCCATTTAACTCGCGATTATAAACTTCAATGTGGACAAAACAAAAGGATCGTATAATTTAAATTCAACCCCGATAAGACGCCAAAAGGAGCTTTGTTCAAACTTAACGGTCATGCGGTGAAATGCCGTCCAAACATTATTTTATTTTAAGGACTGCGCTTTTATGCCTGTGAATGAGAATTGTATCATTTATGAATTGAATAACAAAGCCTTAGGCAATTTTTAAAGATACCTAATTTTATGTGCGTGCTGTTTTGAAGATAAAATTAACTGCAACCCGAAAAATTTAATGCCTTACTGAATTTTAAGGTTAATATTATTGAATAAAAGTAGATTGTAGGATAATTTACATCAAAATAGTTTACCAATCAAAACAAACTCATAATATTTTTATCAATAATCACGTTAAAATTTAAATTCCAGTGTTTATCGTTTTTTTCTAAACTTACTTTTCATAGTTAAAATAGTTTTCAAAATACCAATTTTTCAAAGCACGCCAAAACGCTACAAATCTGTGGCCGGTCGGTTATGATTAGTTTTGACGTTAGAATGTCAAATGTCAAAACATGGATGAGCTACACCGTACATAATTTTATACTTTATCATTGCTGGACATTATAATTTAAATGTTAAATGTTTTGTTTTTAAGTTACTTTATTTTATTTATATTTATTTCTGCACTCAATGTAATAATATTTTCATATCATCCGTATTGATAATTGGTTTGCTCATGAATACTCTAATTTCTTTAATTAATAATAGTATTTTTTATATTAAACTTCAATTTTAGAGCTTAAAGTCAACGAAATTAAGTTAAAATTTAGCCAAATCTAAAAAACGCATTTTTAAAATACAAAACAAAATCGAAAAATAAAAATTTCCATACTAATCCAATAACAAAATGCGCATGTGACGTCAGATGTTCCAAATGCAATGGTACCAATATATCAAGGAGACGTTTTTTTATTCACTTTGAAATAAAGATTTATAAATTCTACGTATATACTAAAAAGTTATGTATTCAGAATCGCCCTTTTTCGATCTATAGAAATACATATTTTTAAATATTATAGTTTACTTATTCCACTATGAATTGATAGTTTCAAAATTAGAAATAATTTTATATATGAGTCAGATCGCTGGAGGGGCTTTTGTAGTGGAGGAGGGAGATGGATAAATCGACATGGAGAAGTCAAGATAATTTTTACTGTAATTTAGGATTAGAACTAATAAGATTTTACAAACCTATCAATGGTCGTAATTTTAAAGACAGATTTTTTCTCCTGCGAATATTCTATGTGAGAAAGTTTTCCTTTGGAAATCACGGAAATGAAAATCAAAGGAAAAAATCATATCATATTTAATTTTTTGTACAGTAACTCCACACAGGAGGCCCTGAGGGAAATCATTCCCCACAAGCCCTATATCATCTTTGGGGATCATGTGTGGAGGGTCTTTTAGAGAGGAGAAAGGAGTGAACCTGGGTCTTGAAGAGACCCATGTTATAGGAGGGAAGAAACAGAAAGGCCGGCAGATCATTCCACCGCCGAGATGTTGAACATAAGAATGAATCGTAGAAGTGACCCCTTCTCATGTGACAAAAGTCAACCGCGTGCAAATGTTTGAGGCGCGTTTTGCATGTTTAGATCACAAAAACATACATTTTTATGTTTATATGTGCAATCATGTGCACATGTGCACACAGGTGCACACATACACACGCAAACACATACGCATATAATATATACATATACATACGCACATCCTTATGTATGTACACATATACACACACATATACACACACATACACATGAACGTACACATATATACATAACTTAATAACAATGTTATTAAATTTGATTTACATTAAATATTATTTAAAAAAATATATGTATAGATTATTGTATGAATTAAACAGAAAAACAATTAGTAAAAAGGAAAATATTGTTTTTAAATAATTATAAATCAAATTTAATACTTAAAAACATCCCAAATACCAGGTTTCTATACTAATAAGAAATTTAAAAAAAATGTGTTTTAAATAAATCGGGGTATGTAAATTAATTTATAACACTGGCAATTATTTTTACAATGACAGGACTTACTAGATTTATAATTTTCAGAATTATAGTTAAGTAACACCTAAGGTATTTGCCAATCATATTTTAGAATCCAATCATTCTTTTGATAAAAATAACGGTTTAAAAAAATTACGTACAAATACAACCGGTTTACAATTAGACAAATTTGAAGTTTTAGAACACAGAAAATGTGATATTATTGAATTAAATTTAATAATTTCTTCTAACGACTGGTAACTTTGTAACGTCATTATTAATGAAATAATTAAAAAATGTATATATATATTATATTAATATATTATAAAATTATAATATTCCTGAGGATGATAGCATTGCTAACGAAACAAGTAGAGATATTTATTTACTTTTATAAAAGTGGTGTAAACAAAGTCCATTTTTAATTATTTAATTAAATTTAATTTATAATCATTTATTTATTAATTTGCTAACTCTTAAATTTATTTTCGTATTAATTACATACCGACTTTAATTAATTTTTATGTATGTTTATAATTTGTCCATTCTTACATTATTGTGTTCTACGTTAATCACTTATAATTACTTGACATAATTATTTTTATGTTTCTATATATTCCTGTTGACGAAAGCATCGCTTTCGAA
Organism: Halesus radiatus; assembly: GCA_022606495.2. Lineage (NCBI taxonomy): Eukaryota > Metazoa > Arthropoda > Insecta > Trichoptera > Limnephilidae > Halesus > Halesus radiatus. The sequence continues at coordinate 16,043 of JAHDVE020010869.1, forward strand.
ACATGTATCTGTATATTAATAAAGTGTTGAATTCAAGGTAATTTTTAATTTATTTATTAATAATGATGCCACAAAGTGAATACCAATATATTGAAGAAATTACAAAAATTATGAATCATTTCAGATTCATCATCAATTACGCAGTTAGAAACAAAACTGGAATTTGCATTATATCTACAGTGCAAATAGATGTAGAAAATCTTAACCAATAATGTTTCTTCTTTGTTATACTTAATAGTAAAATCACGCCTCGCTCTCTCATTTGACTTACAGCAAAAAAAAACAAAAGATGTCTAATTGGAAACTAAGAACTCAACGAAATGTGCTTCGCTCAGCCGAGAAACAAGTCTTTTAGAGAATAGAAAGTTCCACTGAACCGAAAGAAATAAGTTCCATCATAAAGATAGTATGGATTAGGATACACACTCATTTGCTTTTTCCATTATCTCAGGCACAAACCCTCTGAAACTGTATTTTTTCTCCATGGAAATGCTGACTTGAAATTTTCTTTAAGCAATTGGCGATAAATTGTGGCGGGTAAAACACTCCCATCCGTGGGAAAATATTCTGGGGCCAAAAAACATTGTTTGTTGAAAAAGATAACATGTTTTTCCAAAAGAAAATAATATCACAAAGGTCCGAAGTTACGAGACCTCATTGTGTGGGCCCAAGAAAACATCCACTAAAATCTAATTTTCCACTTGAAAACTTGATTACGAAAATATTTGCGAACGGTTTGTTTTTGTTAGAAATATTTAACCTCTTCGGTGAACGATTTAAAAAAAAAGTTTTTATTAAGAAGTATACATTACATTATGCATTTTATTTCGAAGAGTTTAGAAACAAACATAGTATACACATTCACAGTACATTAACAACATTTACAGCACATAATTTGCATTTGTAATAAAGACATACCACCGGTACATTATAATATAAGTGTTCAAAGTCACTTATTATAAAGAAACACATCACTGGTACATTATATAGTTATACTTATTACAGAGACACATCACAGCATTAATCCTTAAGGTATTCTTTCAAAATAATAGCGTTTAAATATCTTACTTTGAGACCTTTCACATTGGGTGGAATTTTTAATATCGTTGGGTAATTTATTGTATTGTGTGTAAGCTATATATTCTGAATATTTAAGTCCATATTTCTCGAGTGTATTTTTGATGTATGCAGTTTGATGTGGTTTCTTGTGTTGTGTTGATGTACAATCGATATAAATTTACTCGGCAGTTATTGGTTCGATTATGTCATAAACTAATAACTACAAATAGAAAGACACGATTAAAATAAGATATCTGTCTTACTTCGTCACAAACTCGTAATTTGATCTAGTCCGCAAAAATGAGATACAACATTTATAACCCCCTTTAAAGTTGCTTCCTACTTCTACTATTCGTTTTATTTTTATTTTTCTGTCCATATTATCTCTATCTCTATATATAAAAATGAATATCTGTCTGTCTGTCTTCAATTTTGTCGAAAATTACCTGATCGGTTATGCTGGAAATAGCACAGTTTATTCTTATTAGTGACGGTAAGGTTTAGAATGAAATCCAATATGTAAAACTGTTACTTTAACGTTTTAAAATTAGTATTAAAAACATTTACCCGCCATGTTGTACTGGGGTTAACCGATGGATTATGTGATAAAAATATTTCAATTTACGATTCTTTGGTGAGATACTCGTAAGTGTACGGTTTTTGACCATTCTTTCAGACGTTTTTAAAAATCCATGAAATAAATTAAAGCCAAATAATTATTGACAAAGATGCGATGAACTATATTTTGACCAGAAATTGTAATGTTCTTTGTATTATAATTCATAGTTAAACAAAAATAAATACAACCATCATAGGAAATCCCTAAATCGTCGGTAAAATAATTTTAGGAATTTATCCCTCGACGCTAAAATGATGGTAAGTAGAGAGAATTCCTACCGAGTTACTTCAGGAGAAATACGAGATTTCGTTATACTAGTTAATAACTTATTCGAATGCATTCGCCCAGTTGGGCAATGGGGAGACTTAAAGCTGCAGCGAGAACTTTCCTCACCAACTTTCTCGTAAAATTTCTGTATCGTGACTTTCTATATAGCTTTCTAACCTCTTTCGTGGTTACTTAGAAAGAGTTTGCTCTTGTGGTAAGAATAACCTGGTCAAACTTACTGTTTGAAATTCACTATCGTATCTGATTATGTTGCAAAGAGATAGAAATATAACCTAGTCTTCGGTGTTTAGGGAAATTGTGAGCATTAATGTTACAGGGTAGCAAAATGACTAAGTGTTTTATTCCAAAGAAACTCAAGAATCTATGTCGGGTAAGTCGTGTTACAATCTGTATATGTGGCTACTATATAAAAGAGTACGCGACTGTTGATCCACCACATTTAAATAATGCGATTCTAGTTAGGCAACAACGAGCCTAAACCCTTATACATATAGAAAGAAATGGTCTTGAAATTAACTTGAACAATTAGAAATGAATTAACGTACGAATGATCCTAATATAATATTAATTAATAAAGTGAGGAAAATTATTTATTCACCACTTCTCAGTATGTCCAGATTATCAAAACGATATAACACATTTAAATAAATCCATTTAGAAAACAGTGTCATTTAAATATAAAGAAAACACTTTATAAATGTATAAACCTCGCTGAATTGAGAATTTGAATTATTTTCTAGCGAAATCGGTTTTACCGATAATTAATCGTTATTTTTAAAAACCAGTCCAAATTAAAGTGCGATTAAATAAAGTCATTTAAATAAGTCGTCAAAATGTGGATTACCCGCAGTTTGAAAATAACATTGAACGCCGAAACAGCTGTCACAATAATAAAAACAAAAAATCCAGAACTTAATAACAGCTCTATAAAATTTCATTTTTATTAAATTAAAAAAAAAAGAAAATTAATGGATACCTGCGAATTAAACACGAAAACAATAAATAATTAATTTACCACTAAAGGTCGTTATTTTTCCTGGTTCTCTATTTCATATCATTGCTATAATATTCTTCCTTTAGAGCCACTCAGTTTTATAAAAAAACGTAATAATTTCTCTATCGACCGCAAAAAAGAATTTTCTTGTAAAACCCCTTTGATTTATCCAAGGATATTTTATGAGCAATATTCAATATCTTTTCATTATTCTTCGTGTGCTCTAATTACAAATAAAATTTTGAAATATTTAAATTTTGATGTCATTGAAAAAAAAACGTAACCAAAATATCAAAAACATTTTAGTTACTCATTTAACAATTTGTTGTAATTTTGTTTACCCAGACAAACATTTATTAAACTCCGTACTTTGAATACTAATACTAATTGTGTATTTCACGAGAATACTAATCATTCAAAGTACATGAAAATTTATGTAAAAAAAAATATCCACATCGAAAATGAAAATGTCGACCTAGAACACGAGACAAAGGTCAACAGGACAATAAAGGTCAAATATAACAGAAACTTTTAATATTTTGCAGACAAAAGTTTTGGTAACATTGTCTCTGATATTTGATATGCCATTATGTAACTAAATTCAGTCCACATAATTAAAACAACTCATTTCTAAACATTTCAGTTACCCAGACAATTTTCAATTATTTTTCTTTTGAAGAGAAGGAGTAAAAACGAAGTTTTTTTTCCGCTCGATGAAATGGAAAAATATTTATTTTGGGATGTTTAAAGTTAATGCTGTTGTTTTAATTTATCCTATAAATGGTTTTTTAAAATTCTATTTTCTTAGAAATTCTCTTTGTAAGGTCTTTTTGGGGAAAATGAGTAAACCTTCAGAAGTCCCATGTGGAAGAAAGGAAGATGCCGGCGTGAAATCGAGCCGTTTAATATAAGAAATAAAGAGTCCTAGAATTGACCCATTCTCGTGTTGTAAATGTCCGCCGCACACACAACAATGTTGAACGCGCATTTGCAGTATTTCCTGGCTATGCACCAGTGCCGACAGTGATCTTCTATTAAAATACCAGTAAAACAAAGACAGCTTTCCAACTTGACATCTGTGCTTTAAAGATTGCAATTCAATTAAAGTAAATAAACAATAAAACTGGGTTGTTTGTCATATATCTAAGATACTACACTGCTGTGTATGGATTTTCCAGACTTCCAAGTCTGTGAATTAGATATAGACGTTAACAATCAGAACCAAAGCATTTCAGATCATATTTTAAAAGGAGAAACCTCGGTTTATACTAGGCTTCTAAGAAATCTGAATACAGGAGATGATGACACGATGTGAAATGTAAGACTGCATGCCTGGTACAACTGCAAAGGGGAGTTAGATATGATTGTTCCAGATTAATTCTGGAGAGGAATATCTCTACAAAATACCTGATAAACCTGCTTGGTTTTGTGCAGAGAAGGACGGTTCGTCTGATTAGCAAATCCGTTGTTTACAGACCGACTGTCATAATAATAATAATAATAATAACAAAGCATTTGTATAGCGCAGTTTTGTGTTATTTCACAAGTGCGCATCTCTAATGCACAGACTTAATGTAAGTATGCTGAGTGTGTTCTACAGACATTTCAATGGAGCCAGCTCGAAGAAGCTAGCAGCGTTGATCCCTTCCACGCCAGTGCACGTGCGTGAAACTCGATGGCCACGACCGGTACACCAGTTCACAGTTGACTTTGACTTCATAAGAACGGGTCACTTCGCCGACTCGTTTTTGTGTAAATTGGCTCGTATGTGGAACGAGCTAACGGCATCTGTCTTTCATCCTGCATTTAATAAATCCCTATCTAGAGCCTCCCCTTTAACCCGCTTTATAACGCTGCCCAATCGTATAGCGATATAATTCCCCATTTATGCGCTCTGTTAATACAGGGGCGCTCTTGTGGGTGTCTTAAAAAAAGTACTGAATGGAAGTTACCTGACGGTCTCAGAAGAAATAACAATCATATCAACAGGTTGGCGCAGGGGTTCTGCACTTGAGATAGATTAGATGAGTAGAGATTGCTAGTCATGCCAAAGATGATGCTGATCATGTTGATGATGAAGGTCTACAACCTTCTCTCACTATCAGCGTAATCTCATTAAAAAAATACCAATCAGACTCGAAACACTGCTTGAAATTGTGTGAGCCATATACGAGTACTAGGGGATTTACAGAGTATTTTCCAATATCAATGCATTTCTCACTTTGCTGATACAACTACTTTGCACGGGTGCGGCACGGGCATGGGTGCAGTATCCTGAAATGACATCACACCGGGTCTCAACTTTCCCCTTGTCTTCTACTTGATGTTTCCCGCAGCTGAGCAATGGTATATACCCCAGTTATCATAGTTTTTTGTAGTCTAAGATCAGATATGTACGTATATATACATATATGTACGTATATATACATATATATATGTATATATATATATGTGTGCATATGTGTTTACATGTGTATGTATGTATGCACCTATGTGCACATGTGTGCATGAATTCACATTTACATAAAAAAAGATATGTATATTTTTATGATCCAATCCTTGTGTGTCTTTTTCTGATTTCTGTCTTCTACTTTCTATTATAATTTTTCAAATTTTCAGCATATTCAGCACTAAATGCATATGTTTACACCAGACTTCATACGGAGTAACTATACTCCATTGATCACCATGAAACAGGCAGTCGCCTAGTGTGGTGATCTAATGTATCTACTCCGTGTAAATGTCCCTTTAAATATCGTGTATTTTATAAATAAACAAATAAAAACCCCAGGGATAATATTAACAAGTCGTGAATTTGTGCTATACAAAATAAATGTCCATTGCACATACATTATAATTTTCTCATTTAACTCAGGTACGACAAATTCATTTGTCAAAGACACGCTCCGCTGCAGGCAGGACGCTATCCGCTTCTGCAATACCAATATTTTATGCAAACCGTTCCAGTCTCTTGTGTCATAAATTCCGTGTCACAATTCACAAAAGCTCCAGGTTATGTTACGGGGGATAAAAGCGCAACAAAGGGCGGGACGACCTACATCCTACATCTTCATCAGCGAGCTACCCGAGGATTCATATTCACATCTCCAACATGACAAGTATGCATTATGTATACATCTCTACCATGTTAGTGTGTAGTATCAGAGCCGGACTTAGACATTACATGCTGGTAGGGAGTTCATTTTTAAGTTTTACGAATTCATTTATAAAGTTTGAAAAATGGTCGTTGATAAGACACTCAGAAAAATTATGGTCCAGAGCACAATCACAGTAAAGCGAGCTGACTATATAGAATCTGGCGAGATGACCAAGACATGAAGTGTGACCTAGTCTCATTCGAGTTATGAAGGAAATTTTTTTTTTGGCATGCAAGTGTATTTATGATACCAGCGATTGACAGGAATTAAAGGTAGTGTTAATGAGTACAAATGGCCTTTTATTAAAAAAGATATTTTCCATACAGAGGACCATTGGAGTTTATATTTACTATTTTACGATAGGGAAATAGTCTCAAACTGGAACAGGAATGTCACTTAACGGATCGTGAACAGTGGCCTCTTTGGCAATGGAATCCGCCATTTCGTTTCCAGTAACACAGGTGTCCCGGAATCCAGGCCAGGACCACTGAAGCACCTGAGGCGACATGGAATACAGGAGGTCTCTGATTAGGCAATTATTAGAATTGATTGGGGATGAACTTGTAGTAAGCTAAGCGAATCTGAAAAAACCTTAAGAGGGCGCTTGGATGTGGACGAAAAACCCAGCAAGAATTCAAACGTACATTTTTTTACCCATTAGAAAATAAACACGAAGTAATGTAAAAAACTATAAATTTATTAAAAATTACTTTATAATCAACACTTTATCAATATATACATATCAACATGTTTCGAAAGCGATGCTTTCCTGTTTAACTAATATTTTTTTGATATAACTAAAGGTTTATACAAATTCCGTTTAAATACAACAGGTTTACAATTAGATAAATTTGAAATTTTAGAAATCAGAAATATTGTTAATAGTCAATTAAATATTATTAATAATTTTTATTTTTAAATAGTTTTGTATTGAATTTATTTTCATATTAAAATATATATATATATATATTTTTTTTAAATTTATAATATTTGTTTGTTATTCAATGTTTTATAATATTTGTTTGTTATCATTTTTGATTAATTATTACCTACTTTTATCCATTTTTGATTATATTTATAATTTATCTATTCTTACATCATTGTGTTCTATGTTTATCTTTTATCTATACTTATTTTTAGTAGTCTGTATATTCCTAATGGTGATTACAAAGTAATTTTTAATTCATTTATTATTAATGACGATAATTTTGAAGAAATTAGAAAAAATATATATTTTGAAATGCATCATATAAGTGCCATTTTCCAGGCGTCTATGGCAATATGATATTCCCAATTGGGGTATGTGGTGAAAGTGAAGGGAGTGGACATTTTTTTTATAATTTTCACAAAGAAAAAGCGAAAATATTCAGTGGCATTTTCAACTTATTGGGGTGTGAGGTGAGGATGAAGGCAGTATTATGTAAATCATAACATTAACGAAGGCACGAAAAAACCTCAGCAGGCGATTTTTTTTCCTTCAGAAGGCAAACCAGTAAACGCTATTGATTTTCGTTATTGGAAAAGAAAGTTTCCAAACAATATTTATACTCGATATAATTTTATATTTTGAACAATAGTCATTAAGCATTTTTTTAATGGAAATCTTTTAGTTTTGCTTAAAACAGAATCCTTTAAAAATTTATCCAACGTGACGTTAAGAAAACCCATTTTCCTCATTTTGTGAAAGCACAAAATGCTGTCGTTTTTAACATATTGACATGCTGGTATTTACTATCGGCCGATTCAAAATATTAAGACACCTTAAGGTACCATGACTCTTAATATTACTTTTGCTTTTTTCAGTGAAACTCAGATATTTTTTTACTATCGTTTCATGCAACTGGATATTTTTTATTTAAATCCAGTTCGATTACTTCTAGAAATTATTCTAGAATTATTTCTAGAATTACAAGATTTATATCTGTTCATGAAAAAAAACAGCTTATATATCGCACAACACTCTCATTTGGGATGAGTGTACTACCCCCCTTCAGAACGGGGGTGTTAATCTTGAGTTGTCAATAAAGACTCGACAAAATTAACAGTAATTCTTGCAGACACTTGTTTAAAAATATGCCCCATGAGGGCAATTAAAAACTAGTTCTTAAAATAGGTGCTGTAAAAGTAATAAAATGTGTCTATGCGCTGCCGGGCATCAAGTTTTATTGATTTCACCGTGGGGCTTGTTTGGAACAGCCACTGAAAAGGTATACCGACAGAAATGTGTTATAGGTGTGTGTGTGTGTGCCGAAAAAAATGACAATTTTATCCTACTTTGAGTGAAATTAATCAAACATTTTCACTTCTCCGTTTAATGCAAATTCACTTTGTGCATCATTTTCAATTTAATGATTAATTTGATTAAACCAGTATTTATAAATGAAAATATCAACATTTTTCGAAACCAATTGTACCCTTATTAAGATACAAAGTGCACTAAAAAATCAAAATATTATGAGAGAAGGTAAATAATAATTGAGTATTAGTTTAAAAATAATTAGATAACATAAACAAAATTATTAAAATACTAATTATCGTACTTATATTTGAAACTAGAAAATTAAAAAAAATCAAGAAAAGGAAAGGCATCAATATAAAGAAAAATAAAAAATTTCATAATTAATTTATTTGTTGTGTTATTATCACTTATGGAACGTACTTCATTGCACTACTCCTGCATACGTTCTGGAAAAAAAGAACTATTGTTATTATTATTATTTTTATACGGTATAAATGTGAAAATAAATTTAAGAGACGGTTTTTAAATTATTATTTTTATGATTATTAATAATTAATTAATTAATTAATGGACTATTAACCCCTTTTTCTAATATGTATATTTTTTAATTTATCTAATTGTGAACAAAACTTTATTTGTATGTAAAAATTTTAAAACTTTCACATAATGTCGAAAGAGCGATCGTCTCCAAATTGTAGTGTACTAATTCAGAATACTTAATTATTACTCAAGCACCTTAAGGTGCTTAACATGTAGATATTTAATTATTAGTGGATTTAACAAAATAATTTGTAATTCAAACTTTGTCCCATAACAGAATTCTTTTTCGAATAGATAAACAATTTTTAAATAGGCTTGGCAGTCGATAGGTCTTATGAAAATTGAATGGTAGATATATATCGCCTTCTGCCTGGTGAAAGATCATCGTTCAAAATCGCTTGAAATGGCTTTAACCGTATTTGGTTATCAGAAATGAATGATCGGGCACTTTCCAACCTTCATCTGCCACATCTCCATCGCCTCCTCACTTCCTTCAGCTTCACAACATGCCCCCTGGCTCCGAGCAGCTGAGCAGTGAGTTTTCTTTCAAATCAGTGTAAATCAAATAGATCACACTTCTAGATATTTT
>JAHDVE020010870.1:0-31748 GCA_022606495.2 Halesus radiatus
CATACTCCTATCAGCAAAGGAACCCACCCCCACAAGTGAGAATGCAATATCAAGTAACAAAAAATCTATAACTTTACACAAAAAATTCAATGATATTTTATAATACAATTTTTTAGATTAACGATAATCGCCCTCCAATTCACCAGAATACCCATTCTTACGGAAACTACGGGATGCCAGGAGCTATGAATAATAATGCGCCCTATCGAGATGGGCAGAGATTCAATAATCGGGGGTATAATAACCCGAATTATGCGGGTGGGCAGCTGCCACCGACTGTTAACGCAATGAGGCAACAACAACATTATTACAATAATCGCAATCAGTACCATAATCCCAACAACCAAGCCGTCTACCTACCCAATAATATGGTTCCTCCAGCTCCTTCGGGGTCTAATCCCTACAATCCAAACCCTGGACGAGGCTATTCGGAAGGCGACGGCAGACAACAATGATCTTTTATAGAATCTTGATTTTTAGTATTGGTTATCTTTTATAGTTTATGAATTTAAAACATTAGAAGTAAGTTTATAAAACGAATGAATAAAAATTAAAATATAATTAGTTACACTTTGAAAAACCCGCTATTTGAACTTATTTCAATCCCATTAAAAATAAATGATTTAATTCAGCAAATAACATCCTTTTAGTCAATTCAAATAAAGTAAAAATACTAATGTAACAGCCGATCGAAGAACATAATTCTAATTGATTTAAAATTATAAAGTCTTCAAAATTGCCACGACAACTGGAAATCAAATAAGCACCACCCTAGTTGAATATCCTTGTATTTAAATTATATGTTTTTATTAAAATTTTTTTAATATTTTAATTGAATTTTGTTTCATCTATAGATGTTCTATACTTGAGTTTAATAATTAACTGCCATATAAATAGATATAAAAACATAAATATATAAAAAATACTAATATATATACATTGTCTAGTTTTCAGCAAAATGATATCGCAATACAAATAAAAAACGGAGGCCAAGACGACTGACAGTGCAAACAACTTCAACTACTATCACTAGTACTGTAGACTCTATCTGGCAAATATTGTACTTACTTCACAGATGAAGGAGCTCATTGCTGAACGCTATTAAATAATTGGCAAAATGGATAAAGTCGAGGTAAATCACACTTACAATATTTAACAAAAAATAATCCATTATTTTCATTATGGCTGTCCTGGCTAGCAAAGAAAAAAGTAGAGTAAATTCAAGAAGGAAGCATGGGGGACCTGAACAGAAACAGAAGGTTCCGACGCACGGCTAATCAGATTGATAGGCATTATAGATGCCCAATCTAATCATGCCAAAGGTCTTATGGAAGTTAGGGGTCTCTGAACCAGCATATTAAGATAAAGCATAAAGAACTCTACTTAACCTTGCCGCCGATGGAGAACGGGTCCAAACAGCCTAATTCTTACGATAGTGAATAAGAGTAAGAATTCGACGAATAAGAGCAATAATCCACTTCCAAAAAACTCTGAAAATGGCTTTGCATAATGAATGATCTCTAATAATAACAAAAATATAGTTAGCATATATAAATAAATCACTCTTCATATCTTGCATGTGATATTTATTGTTGACAACATATTTTAATTGAATAAAGAAGTGCATGAGTCTATCATATAACGGATACATAAAATATATTTTATTTTATAAAGGAGTTTTTGAATATAAAGTTTTTTATAAGTCAGTAATAAGTGGACATCCCGTCGGGGTCGTAATGTTTCGAATGGCTTGTTTGGGAGTTGTAGTTTAGATTTAGAGTGTTTTCAAAAGGTTTCCAAAATTGTTCACTCAGCATATTCTTTAACTTCTCCTCTCTGCTGGGCCGAAGCTCATTTATCTCTCTATTCAGTTCACTTTAGATAAATTGCACTTTATTGCTATCTTCTGGAAACACAATCTATTCACGCATTTGGTCGATTTGGTCCTGGAGGTCTTCTATGTTCTACGTAATTTAGTTAAACCAGTCCGAGTTTTTTTTTATGAATTCCTGCAGCTCCCCGATTTCAGATTATAACTTCAGAATTTAACGCTCTTTAATCTGAAGCGACTCATCAGCATTCCTTCTCATGTCTTCCCTCATCGCTTCGATCTGGCGTGTCAGTCTTTTGTTTGCCTGCTCAATGCCTGCATTTTGAGACAATCTAATTTTTAACTATTATTTTTATCGCTGTAAACCAGAATAGTCTTTTTGGAATATCTAGCATTGCTTTCGAATTCTTAGGATTTCATCCTTCGCCTCGGCCAGCGAGTTGATGGGGAGATCCAGAGCTTCGCCCAAGATTCGGGTATAATAATCTTATATTTGGAACTCTAATTTTTTGTAAAGGTCTTCATGGTTAATTAGGAGAACGGTGTTAGGGTTGTTTTTCGGTGAAAAATATCTTTATGAATCGCCACCACTGCTGTACTCGTTCGTCTCGCGACTCGTCTGAGCCGGAAACCTTTTGCTATTTGAATTATTATTGATGGAATGTTATGGATGTTGATGTCTGCCCTTCTGCTTTTTCTCAAGCATACGACTTTGAAATTCTTATCTTTTCGCTCTAAACTTCTCGGTTTCGTCATTTATTTTTTTAAGTTAGTGTTTAAACGATTGTTGGTCGGATCTGGTTGAATCTGGAATATTTTTATTTTTGGTTAGAATCCCGTTGCTATTAAGGACAATGCTTGGGTTAGTCTGTTGAGCCTTTCCGCCTGAGCCGGGACCGGAGAATTGTTGTAAGTTTGACATATTTAAGTAGTTTATTCCTTCTATCTATCTATATAATGATTACCAATAAGTATATAGCAATAAGAAAGAGCGATACGATTTTTATTATCCAATATATTTATTTTACTTTGTATTATTAGGAATATATTTAATTGTAAAAAAAAAAAACCAATGTATCGAAGGAAACATTATCCATTTGAAGTGAATAAATATTCGATTGAAGTCTATTTATTTCTAGAAACTCTCGACAAAACAAAGTGAAACTGTTTTAGATCTGACTTGCAAATAACATGCGCGCGAGGGAAAACTTTATTCATTTATTGTTTAACAAACCAAATAATTAAATGTAAGTTTTTCAAAAACATTCTGGTATTCTGGTATGTTCCTTCAAAATGAATAACCACTCTCAGAGTTGATAAAGATTAAATCAATTGAATAAATAATACACAAAAAACGTAGTTAAATGTACCAAAAAACAAATCAAAAATATTTGTTGGGTAAATAGATAAAATTTCCACAAAAATATCAAGTAAAAAGTAAGAATTTTATTCAATGATACTCCTGTAGCAATTTGTAAACGAGGATACAAAGGTAGATGATTAAGACTCTCTTCATATTTTATTCATCTTATTGAATTTGGCTCAATGTTTCTGTCTTTGGGTATATTCCATTCGGCAAGTTTTGAAGTCGTCCAGACAATAGATTATTCAGACTCCTTTACTATTGATATTCTTACTTTGGCCTTTTTGGAGATTAAAAGAAACAAGGCTTGAGCTTGTTAATATGGAGAAACAGCATGTGTATTTTGATAACTTAGATTAAGTTTTTGGCAGGCTTCTACGACTTGTCTATTACTCATATATGAAAAATACAGTCTTTTATTAAATGATAAATAAAAAATTTTAAGCATGATAAAATTATGTTCATTTTTTTCAACCAATTCTTACTTATGGGCCATCTATCTCTCTCTATTCTATGTAGAGATTTAAAGAAATTATTTATAAATTATCATCGATAACAACTACAATTGAATACAATAAAATAAGATATTAACACATATTTATACATATACAATCATCAATATTTAAACATGCTCAACTAATTACACTCAATATTCGAAAATCAACTGGATTCGATTTCTTCGCTGAGCAATCGTTCATAAGGGTAGATACTGCTCTTGTGGCCATCGCTCCACACAATTGCGACTGCGTAATTACCCTTTTCTTAAATTCGCACAGGTTCGACGTCTGCTTTTACCTGCTCCTTCTTCAGAATTTGCTTGCCTGTGAATTCATCTATGCACAGAGCACACTTACACTTAGCGCGTAAAATAAATGGTGATATTTATTTTCTATTTCCTTCTGTCTAGATGACAATTTTCTTGGCTTTTGAATTGTAATGAACAATCGGGTTGATGTTGGGCTTATCAACTTCGCTAAGAATCTTTGCAGTAATGTCGAGGTATGCCTTCACCACAGTATGCTGTTTGGGGAGGGTCAATACCACTGGGCTTCCGATGTCACTAAATTTTGAGATCTGGCTGGTCAACGGTATTTTAACTGTATTCTAAAATTATAAATAAAATATTAAACAAAATGGGTCAAATAATCTGATCTGAAAGATACTTTGATGCCGAATTGATCTGTTGTCATTTTCAAGTATCCAGGCCCAAAAACCTCATCGACGTGGTTGCACTTCGGGCATTCATGATATGCCATATTTTCGACCACCCCTAATATTTTCACTTTCATATTTTGGAATAGTTAGATTCCTTTAACTACATCGACAAAGGCCAAACGTTGTGGAGTTGTCACAATCACTGCTCCGTCAAAATTTATCTCCTGGCAAAGAGTGATTTGTATGTCTCCTGTTCCTGGAGGCATATCTACAACGAGAAAGTCCAATTCTCCCCAATACGTCTGATAAAGGAGTTGAGTCACAACACTAGAAACCATGGGACCCCTCATGGCTGCGGACTTGTTCGCAACGAATCCAAAAGACATACATTTCATTCCATCGAAGTCTATAGGCTCTATTTACTTTGGATTGTCATCTCTGGCCACGAGTGTTTATCCTTCCTTATTGAGGAGGGTCGGCAGCGAAGGACCGTAGATATCGGAATCTAATATACCCACCTTCAATCCGAGTTCTTTCAGAGTGCAGGCAATATTAACAGCGACGGTGCTTTTGCCAACTCCTCCTTTGCAGCTGGAAACAGCGATAATCTTCTTGATATCTTTGAGGTTGTGCTTTCTGTTTTGCTTCTCGGAGGTATCCGTGCCTTTGGGAGCTAATCTGACATTCACGTCGTTGAAGCCAGCTTTGTTGAGTTACTATTTGATGAGAGTGCGCAAACGTCGATAGTCTTTATCGAGTTTGAGCTGTATGTCTACTTTATTATTTTAAAAAGAGTGGTGGACAATGGTTCCTGTCTCATATATGTTTTTTCCCTCTTAATCTTTGATTGCCTTGAGAATAGACTGGATACGGTTGGTAGGGGCTTCCGAGAAAGTGTAGAACAAATGTTTATGAAACACAGGTCGTCTGACGATGCTTTTGAAGATATTGTACATTTTGTTGTTAATAATGCAAATAATTAATATCTTTTTTGAATAAACTTGAACAAATCTAATTTAATATTAATATATGACTTTTCATATGATAAAATATATATATGAAATCAAGACCAACTTATGCTTGTTTATCGAAACAAACTGATAGTATTTTTTATTGAATATATATCAAGTATTTCCTCTATAAATTATAAATTATTAACACACTATTCATACTAATCTAAGTCTTCAATTATATAGGCATAGCCGTTATCAAATAATTAATAAATCAGAATTAAGCATAACAGATAAACACAAAATATTTCAAAAATAAATATTCTTTCAGAAATACGAGAAAGGGAAAATACAAAAAACAAGAAAAAAGCATTAACAATATTATATTAGATGGCAGCGAATTCTACAGCAAACAGCCACAGGATCGAGATGCTCATGCTGGCAATATTGGTAATACACACACATAACATTATAATGTTTTTTTACTCATTTACAGCATATATCAGCGTGGGCCTGTCTCATACGGTCAGACTACAACTTTGTCTTCATCATCTTCTGCTACTTCATTTTCGTGAGCAGCAGGGAATACTTCGTGACTAACGTGGTCTTCTTCATCGGTGTCGGACTGGTGGTGCTCGACATCTTCTTCTTCATATTTGTGCCTCGCACCTGGATGGCCTAAGAGGAGAATAATAGTACCTGGAACAACCTTAAATCTATGCATGGTTTCGCCATATTCTGCTCTGTGATAATCGGGATACTGAAAGTATAAATAGTATTTTTTTATTATGAATTACGAATTTGTTTTTTTTATAGTTGCCCCTTCTGTTCTTCCTTTGGAGATATCGGCAAGAATGCAAAAACGTAGCCTCAAGTCAATGATCATTTTTTTGTATTTTAATAATTGATATACATAAGCTATTCCCTTCCAATGCAAAATACCAAAAAATAATTGTATTAGGTTTACAATCATACTCACACAAACATAATATAATCAATTAAAATCATTTTAAAAATGAAAAAGAGTATTTTGTTTAATAATCATAATCCTCGCATATATATCAATGGTAGTTTTTTAGATAAATAACTAGTAAATATTCTCTTAACTATAAAAATGAAAGCAGTGGATATTTATTTCACCATCAAATAAAGAGATTAAAAATTCCAGAAAGAGTTATAATTGATCGTTCGCTGGACATATATGCAAAATATTTCTGTTCATAGATTAAAAAAATAAAAAATACATATATCAATTAAAATTTAGTGTTTCCTAACTCTGAGTGAAGATTAAAAATAAATAATAAAAAAAGTGATAAGAGTATAGCCAAAAAACACAGAAACATAGTTTTATGAAATTCCTGCTTAACTATAAGTATGGCTTTTTCCAAACCAAGACAGAAAGAATCTATGTAACCAATTGCGCCTCCACCAACGATCTCCTCGACTTCATCGAAAAGAAAATCCAGAAACCCTATTCTGAGTGGATCCTCAGGTTCAAAATCGAGAAATACTCCTACAAAGTACTCCGAGGCTGGACCCTCGAAGACTACGAGCTCAAGGAAGGTGCAGAACTCATTCTCGAAATTCTGGAGAAGGAAGTTGTCGAGAGCAGCAGCAACAAATATAAAAATAAGTATCTCATGAATCTACTTGGAAGCGAAGGTGGCGGGGAGCTGCCTAAGAGAGACTTGGAAAAAATCGATGAGGCAGAAGAAGATGAGGACAATCCCGTCAAGCTCTAATTCAACATCAGAAAATATTTGGATCACGAATGCGAGAAAATGTTGAAAGCAGTTCAGAAGGGAAAACTTGCCTTGGTGATAAAAATTCTGGAGGACCTTCCGACAGGACTGGACGAATAATAATTGGTTGAGGTGCAAAAGGCGAAGCCCCGACTCATGAATGAACTGGGCGAAGGCGGATGGAGTGCCTTGCATTACGCAGTGTTTTCTGACCAAATATAAATTATTAAGGAGCTGTTACATCGAAAATGCGATCCGAATAAATGTACAAATAATGGATGGCTGCCTCTCCAGATTGCCATAAATAGAAAGAAGCCGAGAGCGATCTAAGAGTTGCTAAATTGTGCAGATCTGAATATTAATTAGACCACATCTCGTGGCAGTGCGATGCACATCGCTGCCAAAATCGGAGATGTTCGCACAATTAAACTGTTGCTCGCAAGGTAAGCAGACACTAAGATAACCGATGACAAAGGCAGGACTCCAATAGAAGTATGCGAGAGTAAATAAACAATGGACGTGTTCAATCTAAACGAAGATAGTAAAAATGTCAAATAATAAATATCCATCTATGAAGTCGCCATCCTCAAGGGGACCATACTCAAGGCCAAAGCAGTCTTCTTGCATCTAACGGCTAGATACCTGGCTTTAGATCCATTTTAGGGTTCTCTGATTCGCTATGAGTCAGTCGAAAATTTCCCAAAAAAGCCGATGGAGGTGATCCCCTTGAGTAACATCGAGTTAGACTCAATCAAAGTCCTAAACCAAAATGAGAAGTCTTGGCAAATGAAGAAGTAGTTGTTCTATTTCGAGTTCCGAAACCCCAAAAGATTTATCTTCGCCTGTAAACATTTAGAGATCGCTACGAAATGGGTCAAGGGCATCATCGAAGGGATTAAATATCAATAGTACATAATTCAGAATAATATAATAACCATAGTCAAGGAATAGGACAAGGAGGTTGTTATTATTGACGATGATAAAGGAGTGTGCTCTTCAAATCATAATAAGTCTCCAACTCGACTAGCGCCCCTTAACACTCCCAAAGCAAAAAATAATATGATATAGAATTTTAAGAAAAGGTCAATGGCTGAATCTGAAGAGTGTTCTTCTCCCCGGATGCCTTTAAAGGTGACTGATAGCAAAGTATCAATGTCTTCAAAGCCTAGCGAAAAAACTTCTTTCGATGATGCCTCAAGCCCATTTAGCAAAAAAGTGAGCGAAACAACGAAAGTTGGCGAAAAAGACGAGGACGACGATGAATCAAACGAAGTGTCAATGAGGGTATTAGAATCAAAAGAAAACAAAAAATAAAACTACCAAAGACAGGCAGCTGAATTTGACAAAGATCTAAAGAAGATTGTCAACGAAAAAACCAATTTTAGTTCGTTCGAAGTTCTACAGACTCTTGGTTCTGGGGCATTCGGAAAAGTGTACTTGGCAAAGCATATCCAGACAGGCAAACAATACGCACTTAAAATGCTGAAGAAGAAGACGTTGATCCTCAAAAAACAGTTAAAATACGCAATCACAGAGGCAAACGTCCTGAAACTAGCCAACCATCCTTTCATCATAAATCTCCACTACGCATTCCAGACCCCTAACTCTCTGTATCTTGCATTGGACTACTGCAGTGGAAAAGATCTGTCCTTTCATCTTGCAAGGGAGTAAACATTTGGCGAGGAGGAAACTAGAGTATACATCGCCGAGCTTTTGCTCGCTATCGAGCATCTCCACGAAAAGAACATCATCTACCGAGATCTGAAGCCAGAGAATGTTCTGCTGGATAGTGACGGCCACATTAAGCTCGCAGACTTTGGGCTGAGCAAAGACAATGTGGAAGATAAGGCCAAGAGTTTCTGCGGTAGCCCTGCTTATTTGGCTCCCGAAATGTTGAATCAAAAAGGGGTAGGGAAAGAAGTAGATATCTATGGGATCGGCACGGTGCTCTACGAATGTCTGGTGGGAGAACCTCCTTACTACACTGACGACATCCAGTCCCTTTACCAGAACATCAGAGAGGGGAAACTTCGATACCCCAAACATCTTTCTGACGATGCCAAAAGTATCATAGCGGTAATCATACTTTAATTAAAGAAACAAAATATATCAACTTTTAATTTTTTAATGTGTTATTGTTTACAGGGTTTGCTTGAGAGAGATCCAAAAAAACGGCTTGGAACTAAATCCTTTAACGAAATTAAAAATCATCCATTTTTTGCCTCGATCAACTGGAAAGATGCGGTAGAGCGAAAACTTAAACCCCCAGTCAGAGAGTATTCTGAAGATCAATAATCGGATGACTAAATTGAAATACTCAAAAAGGTACTTATTAGTTTTGAATATTCTAATATACATTTTTTATTATTATTTTTGCAGCCTAATTTTACGGATAATGACTATGTGGAAGGATCAAATAAGATCAACAGGCTGAATGGCTTCAGTTTTGTGAGAACAGGAGTGTGAAAACTTGAGGCTTTACTATTTTTTTACCAGTTTAGTCGTTTAAGAATATATTCTTCATTTCTAGAAGCAATGAAATAACCCATATTTGATCAACCAAAAGCACCAGTAGCAAGGGATTCCATTAACCAATCAATTTGTATCTATTTAAACCTAATATTTGTTCTTATTGACAAAAGCCAGCAAATCGTTATTTACCTGTTCTAAATCGAACTCTATAGAATAAACTATATATATCTAGCAAAATTTACTTATTTATCCATTTTCGTTTTTTTAGCTATATCTTTAATATATTTATGGACTAACTCTATATTAAACATAATCTGTATTAATTTAGAATAATAATCAGAATGTAAAACTAACCCCCTCAAGAACCAACACAGCCCTCGAGCAACTTTTCCAAAGACTGCCGTGTTGCCGAAAGCAATTTGCTCAAGGCCCACAAGCAGCAACTCTCCACTTCCAACAACATCACAGCTCCGCTTCGCGATTTCGATCGGAAAGACCCAAAACAAACGTCTTACAAAGAACTCAGGAGAACTACCTCTCGAATGGTGAGCTGCCATTTGGGCCGCAAAATAGTTAAACTTTCACGTGAAGAGGAAGATCTAGCCTTCTATTGTGTAAGCTATCTGCAGGCCGAGGCAGATCTGCCTCTCAAACTCTTCGTGGTAAACATTAATGAACTGTGGATGGAGGTGAACATACTGATGAACCGGGATGGCAGATAAACATCAGAATACGCTGAGAGCGAGAGAAGATGTCTGAGATTCATGGAAAGGTCGGTTTCGAGACTGCAGTCTTTTCTGCGGGAACATGTAAACTGGGATAATATGCTCAAGGAAGATTATCAAGATGTGAAGGTGATCGAGCTGTTTAAGAAGCAAGTTATTGCTGGAGTGAAGGAAGACTGGACAATCTCAATGCAAGAAAAATGATCATTTATTATCGTTTTTGGTCGTCCTTCTCATGTTTTTTGCTTTACTATATTACTATGATGTATTTTGCTATAATCTGTATGAGCCAAGAACATAAAAAAACATGACTTTAAATAAATACAAATCAATACATTTAAATATACTACTGATATAGCAATAATCATTGAGCAGTCCATCCTCCGTCAATACTATAAGCAGATCCAGTGACATTGTCAGCAGCCTTCGATGTCAAGAAAAGCGCCAGTTCTCCAATATCTTCAGGACTACAGAATCTCCCACTGGGCTGTTTGTCCTCTAAAAGTTTCGCCTGTGCCTCCTCTTGGCTGATGCCGAACTTTTTCGCCCTCATGTCAATTTGGGCTTGTACGAGCGGAGTCAGCACGAAGCCGGGGCAAATTGTGTTGCAAGTAATGCCTGTCTTGGCCAGTTCCAAAGCTACCACTTTGGAGAGGCCCAAAAGACCGTGCTTAGCAGCAACATATCCTGCCTTTTGAATTGAAGCCACGAGGCCGTGGGCGGAGGCTATGTTGATGATTCTGCCCCAATTCTTTTCCTTCATATGTGGAACTGCAGTCTTTATTGTATAGAAGCTGGAGGAGAGGTTGAGACTGATAATTTCCTCCCATTTTTCGTTCGGGTAGTTCTCAATACTATCGATATGTTGCATCCCCGCATTATTGACTAAAATATCGACTGCACCGAAGTGCTTCACTGTTTAAGTGATGAGGTTGACTGAATCAGTGGGTTTTTTGAGGTCAGCGTGGATAAAAACAGCTTTGTTGTGGGTTCCGGAGAGCTCTTTTACAAGTGCGTCAATATGGGCTTTCTCAGCAAATCCATTGAGGACAACATTTGCGCCAGCTCGTGAGAATGCTTTGGCAACTCCAAGTCCAATTCCGCTGAGAGAACCTGTAATAACTGCAGTTCTACCTTTCAGAAGATGAGCCATAATTTATAGGAAGCAATGAAAATAAAAAATATATATTTAATATGGTTATATAAAATAAAACTGGATATAATTTAATTGGTGTTTTTGAAAAAATATTATAATTCTATGCTTACATTTTCGTCAGGGCCCTATATGAGATTAAGTTTTGTTAAAAAACAAAACAATTGAGAAGAAAAATGAAAATAATAAATTAATACTATTTGGATTAAAAATATACTAAACATTTTTATAGATCGGCATTCTTTCTGATAAAATATTGCCTTATATATTAAATTCCTCCTCCTCCTTTCCAATATCGGAATTGACGCACAATTCTTAGAACAACAACACTGTCGAACACATTATGATAAAGTTGCAACCCAATCATAAATATCCTTTGCAAATTAATTCGAAATAAACTCATAGAAGTTCCTAAAAAACAATTTCACAACAAACCCGAGCAAACTCTTGCAAAAGACGAATCCGACTCAGCTCTGATTCGAACGATATTTTAAATGCAGCCAAAAGTAATACTCACAAGGTGGTGCTTAAAGGCTTCAACGGACTAAACTACTCGCCTCCAAAGTTCAAATCCTCACTCTATAGCCCCTATACTCGACATTCCTAGTGTCTCGAACCAAAGCATCCCAGGTGCCTCGCTCGCTGGAAATATAATATGCCTACAAAGAAGAATTTTGTGGGGCTGAAAGAACATTTCCAGAACATCATAGCCAAGTAAGAGGGAGAAGTTCTAAGAGATGAAGAAGATTTACGCTTTTAAAATCTGCATAATGGTCTGCTTTCGCAGTATTATATGAAAAAGAGGGAAAACCTGAGGACAGCCAAATGCAGGCGGATCTGCAGCAACATCTACGAAGAAGCAAACCGGTACATCGCCAAGGTTGACGCAGCCACGGAACAGCTCATCGAAAATACGATGAATGCATATAAACAAATTGTATCCTCATGAGTTGATCGTAGGTATTTGTTTTTTTTCCATCATGTTAGTACTATATATTTTTTTTACTTTGATACAGCAAAATAAGAAGGATTTGTTTTTATTCTATGATAGATTGGTCGATAGTTCTCTAGTTAAATTAAATATGTCTAAAGAAATTATTTAAAATTACTATTAGGATGTTTGTTCTATTTTTACTATTTCTTCAATAATGAATAAAGAGGATAAAAATGAATAAAATTGGAATTGGATTAAAATTAAATGAACCTGATTTTACAATTAAAATATAGTATTTCTGAATATTTTTAAATATCGGCCAAGGAAAATAAAACAATAAAAAATGAAAAAATTTAGGTACCCCAGATAAATTCACAATTACGTAATTGACGAGAGCGCACTTCTTGGCAAAGGGGCCACGGGAAGAGTGTACTTGGCAATAAGAAAAGACACGGAGGCCAAGGTAGCCTGCAAGTATATCAGCAAGAAGTACTTATCCCAACTCGCAGTCTACAGCTCAGTCATGATGAAATAGTCACAACAGCAGTTCTAACTAGAAATCAACGTATTGTAGTCACAAACTATAGTGACATTAAATACTCATATTTTTGTATCATTATTTTGCATAGTTTCACTTGAAATTAGGAGATAACAAGCACATAGTCAAACTTTATGACAGTGTTGACGATAGCGATGCATATTATTTGTTCATGGAATATTGCGATTCGGACATGGCAAAACTTATGGAAAAGCGGCAAAAACTCCCTGAAAATGAAGCATTGGATTATATCAAGCAGCTTTGCCTCGGATATCAGTAGATCTACTTGCACAACGGCTCTCATCGGGATCTCAAGGTATGTCTGTTACTTTTATCATTTATTCATTTTCTGCTTTTCCATGGTATTATTTGCTTTGTAGCCATAAAATCTCCTACTCAAAAAAGGGGTATTGAAAATTGCTGATTTTGGCTTTGTCAAGGAAATAGCTGCCCTCGTCTCGTCCATTACCCGCTCAAAATTGAAGAATTCACCAGGAGCAGCCTAATAGCTTCGAGCTTCGACATTTTGCGGTACCTCCGAGTATATCCCTCCGAATGTGATCGAGGCCCAATAAAACAGAACCACATATGACCCCGAGAAATTTGATATGTGGTCTATAGGCATAATTTTCTTCTATTTCCTCTATGGTAGAAGACCATTCAAAGGAGAAACAGCAGAAAAACTGTTCGAATAAATCAAGACCCGATAATTGTAGATTCCCGAAGAACCCTTCGTATCCGAGCAGACAAAGAATATCATAAAAAGATTGCTTGAGAAGAATGAAGATGACCGAATGTAATTTCGGCAGTTGCTAAACCAGTTGGGACTGGAGATGAAAAAACTCACCAAAAACTCCAGCAAAAAGGAAGAGGATAAAGAAGAAGATGATGATAAGAGTATCGATGTGGCCGACAGCAAAGAGAATCGGCTACGAAAACAGCAACTCGAGGCCTCAATCAAGATGCTGGAATTTCTGAACTCCCTCGCCAAGCTTGTCTACTCCGTGAACAGCAAACATACAATCCTCCGTAAAATAGGGAACAACAAATATTTGGCGTATAAGCTGTTGGTCAGATTGCATGAGCTACGACAAAGCAAGCTCCAAAGCATTCTCAAATGCGAAGAATTCAAGCAGTCAGTATCTGCCACACAACGCGAGAAAGTGGCGAATCTGAAGGCAGGAGTTGAGGAATTCGAGGATGTGTTTTTGGGAAGTTTCAAGGAGATATTGCAAGAAAGGGAATAGGCAGTAGATGATATAGATGGGTTACTCAAGAGTTTATTACTCGGAGTGAATGGGTTCGGAGTGGAGTAACTGACTTGTTATGACCTGGAAATCAGAAAATGTGTGGTGTGCTTATTAAGGCTAAAAGAGCATAGGGAAAAGAAAATTAAAAGCGAAAGATTGTATGAAGCTATGGCTTTCGAGGCCAGAGACTCTCAGAAGGTTAATCAACTTCTATTGTCTCAAAGTAAGTGATTTCGAGAGGATATCGATATTTTTTAACCTATTATCTAAAATTTCCTTTTTTTATACCTTCATGTTTTTTTAATAAATTAATATATATGATATTGACTCGAAAATTATACTTTTCTAATATCCATGATTAAATAATCATTTAATAAATTGTTATATTAACAACTAACCTATACGAATATTCAATATGGGCAAATCATACCGAAACTATTCGAAGACATCTAAGACTCCGAGACGTCCTTACGAAAAGGAAAGACTCGATAGTGAACTCGTTCTGGTAGGCAAATTCGGCCTCAAGAACAAGCGCGAACTCTGGAGAGTTCAACTAACTCTGGCGAAAATCAGAAAGGCAGCACGTGAGCTCCTCACCCTTGAGGAAAAGGATCCACGCCGTCTCTTCGAAGGTATATTAACATGCATGGCTCATTCTTATCCCGAATAGGTAGTGCACTTTTACGAAGAATGTCGCGATATGGTCTGTTGGCGGACAATGAGAAAAAGCTGGATTACGTGTTGGGGCTGACCCTCCCCAAGTTTTTGGAAAGAAGATTGCAGACACGAATCTACAAAGAAGGAGGTCTTGCGAGAAGCATTCACCACGCGAGGTGTCTGATAAGAGGCCGTCACATTCGAGTGGGCAAGGACATCGTTAACTCAGCACAGTTCAGAGTGAGAGTGGATTCTGAGAAGAAGGTGGACTTCGCCAACAATTCTTCGCTGGCCGGTGGGAAACCCGGCAGAGTCAGAAGAAAGAGTGCTAAAAGAGCTGCTGCCAAAAAGGAGAAGGATGCAGCATGACAACATATTTGAAGGAGAAGATAAAAGATCAACATTTATTTAAAATAAACAAAACATAGAATATTACAATAAGAAAAATGGAGATTTGTTTCAACACTTTTTATTATTTCTAGATCCATTATCAATTTAAAAAAATACTTGCTAAATAAAAGCTGGGAAAAATTTAATTGATCTAATATTAAAAATTATTTTTTTACTGACTATTTTCGGATTTCTTTGCTAATATTTTTAAAAATATGAAAAATAACAGTTTCAGTTTGTGTTGTAAGTTTTCTCACATTGAACGAGCGTTTCTTTTTCACAGGATAAAACTATTTTTTTTTTAAAGAAGTATATACTATAAATGGAAAATGTTAGAAGAATGAAATACATATGATGGAATTTCATTAAAGGTTCTTTGACAAAAATATGCATGAGAAGTCTAGGTGAAGTCTCTATTTGATTCTTAAAAAATATATAATCCTGCACAACTCGGATTAGTGATTCATCAAATTAGTTATCCAAGTTTTTTAAATGATTAAGACTCAAATATTAAATACTCAAATATTAAATAGGTTATTGAATATGTATATGGGGGTTCTGCGAATGTCGAGTGAATATTAATAGATATTAAACAAGTAAAAAAAACGGTAAGAATCCATAAAAGTGAATAATACCAACTTTAACTGAATTAGTAATTATCCTCAGATTGATCGGAGGTTGTTTTCTGTGCGCTGAAAAATACTGAAGAGCGAAGAGTGATTTTGTAATATTTCTGGCGAAACGATTATATTTAACTAGTTTTTTCAAGATATCTATTTCAATTATTGATTTTACCGTCAAAATAACGATAATACCGATCATGACATAACAAACTTTAATTAATAATGTTAATAATATCGATTGTTAGTTTAGTAACGCTGTTTTAGGTTAATTTTATTTGAACTCAGTGTTTTAAATTCTTGCATCTATAGACTAATTATATATTTTAATTTCATAATTTAAAAAGAGAAAGATTGAAAGCTCAAACATTATTTTGAAAGAAATCAAATTATTCGAAAAAATCTACTGTTTAACTTCTAATTCTGTATCAACATGACCGAGAACAACAAACATTTCAGAACTCTCGCATTCAGCCCTCTCAAAAGACTGGCTGCCCGACTTAAAGCTGAAGAAACAGGTATCCCATCATTTTTCTTATATAATAAAAACTACTTTTTCTATTTTTTCCTATTTTAGATTAACTTGATAATGTGACTGACGAGCATGCAAAACTCATCGCCGCTGATGTTTTGGAGTGGGCCAAATCTCAAGGAGTGACCCACTACACTTTTTGGATCCAGCCTCAAACTCAGGAGATGATCGAAAAGCACGACGCCTTTTTCTAGCTCGAATATACCTTCGACAGGATGGGACAATTTAAACAGGTTCACAAATTCAGTGGAGCTGTTCTCCAAAGGGGATAGGGAGACGGAAGCAGCTTCCCGAATGGAGGTCTGAGAGGAACTGAAAAGGCGAGAGCCTATATTGCCTGGGACTCAAAAGCAGACTTGTTCATCAGGGATGGGATTAACAGGACTCTCTACATTCCAGCTATGCTGATCACCCATCATGGAGAAGCTCTTGACGAGAAATCTTACTTGAGAAGAGCCGAAGCTGGCCTCAAGTCTTCCGTGCTTAAACTCCTTAGAGCTTTGGGTGAAACGGAGGCAAAGTCGGTTATGTATAACTTGGGACTTGAGCAAGAGTTCTTTGTTATAAAAAAAGACGCCTACATGAAGAGACTCGACCTTCAACAGACAGGGAGAGCAATTTATGGAGCACTTCCACCAAAAAACCAGCAATTCAGTGACCACTACTATAGCAGGATCGATGACCGCATCTTCGAAATTCTGAACGAAGCCGAGAATGAGCTCCTCAAATTAGGAGTTCCTGTGAAAACTAAACATAGAGAGGTAGCTATCAACCAATACGAGATGTCCAACTACTATGAAGACGCAGTCATAAGTGTTGACCATAATATGCTCACTATGGATATCTTGAAATCGGTATTTGACAAGCATGGATACACCGTGCTTTTCCAATAAAAACCCTTTAAAGGGGCAAATGGGAGCGGCAAACATTGCAACTGGTCGTTGGCCTACAGCAAAAATGGATAGTTCATCAATTTGTTTGACCCTGGAGAAAATCCTACCAAAAATATCAACTTCATACTTTTTGTGTTGATGACTCTAAAAGCTGTCCAAGATAATGCTGGTCTTCTCAAAGCCAGCGTGACTTCACCTTCCAACTAATACAGGATGGGAGGTCATGAAGCTCCTCCTTGCATAATTTCGGTATTTCTGGGCTCTTTTGTCGACCGACTTTTAAATTCCATCGAAAACAATGAAGCATTCAAGCCCATCAGCAGGCAATTCGATAATCTTATCCCAGGTCTCTTGACCTTTGAACAAGACAACACTGATCGTAATCGAACAAGTCCGTTTGCCTTTACTGGTAATAAGTTTGAGTTCAGAGCAGTCGGTAGTAAACAAAATGTTTCCTTTCCAATGACTGTGGTCGCAGCAGGACTTACAAAAATTATCCAATAAGTCACAACACAAATCGAAAAAGGCATGGATCCTTGGGAAATCGTGAAGAATCTTATTATTGAGACAAAAAAGATTAGGTTCGAGGGTAACGGTTATAGTAAAGAATGGGAAGCCGAAGCAACAGCTCGAGGATTGCCTAACCTTCGTAATGTTGTGGATTCTTTCAGACAAATAAAATAGTCAGAGATGTTGGTGGAGAAAGGAATCTTCAATGAGAATGAACTGGCAGCTAAATACAACATTTTGATGAAGAACTACGAGCTCACCAGGGTTGCTGAAGCCAACACTGAAAGCATTTTGATTAACCAGTTCTTCTGCCCGCGAGTCTTGGAATACCTTGAGAAACTGTCTCATTTGAACAAGAGTATCCCAGTATTCAACACCAAAGTGCAGAATGTGGAAAATGGTTTGTCTAGCCTTCTGGAATTCGACGATAAGTTGAAAGAAAAGATTGCCGAGGTGGAAAAAACGGAGGATCTTGAGGAGAAAGTGAGAAAAGCGAGTTAGTTAAAGAGTATTATTGACTCGGTCTCAAGCTGCATGACGAATCTGGAGCTGTTACTACCAAATGATGAGAGGTATCCTCAACTATATGATATATTCAACAAGTACTGAATTGATTGTATCTACTATTCCAAATCCATTTAAAATAAGAGTATTTTTAAAAAACTATCTCACTTTTTTTCAATATATCTCGAGTATTTCTGGTTATATATATATTATAACCGCTAAATCTAATAAATATAAGATAGATATGCATATAATAAATTATTATCGTTATAAAATGCGTCGAGCTTGTCCCAAAAACTGATATTATATTTTGTATTATCTTTTAAAACCATGTCAATCGAATAAATACTAGAGCTTAATCTGATATGCAGCATGTTTGGCGTGGATGCCTGCCTAAACCACATCTTTCTTCCCATCTACAATCTACGCAAATTGCAAAGACTCCAACTCGAGTCATAGCTCCTCATGCAACACCAGAAAACTCCAACCACCACTCTCAACGATGTCAAATCCAAAGAATCACCACCCGTGCTTGCCACAAATTTCTTGAAGTAGTTTTCCTCCAACAAATATAATCGGATTCCTTAAGTCAGTGGAAAGAAGAAGAAGACTTTGCAAAATGATAACAAATAGAATGAGACAATTTCAATCCAGAAGAGTCAACCAGGCAAAAAGGCTTAGCAAAAAGGAATTGGCAAAAAATAAACTCGGGAAAGAATCGAAATTACTATCGAAATACCTGAGATAGAACGGTAATAAGACGATAAAGGAGAATAAACGCATAAGATTATTATGGATGATATTCGGAAAGACCTAGGTTTGTTGCTTACAAAAATGCGGTCCAAGGAAAAATGAAATTTTAGCAAGCCCATCCAAAAGGCAAAACAAGAAGAATCAAAAATAAAATTATTACGAAATTCAATGTCATTAATAAGTTAGCTTTTGCTATTTAATATATATATATACATGTATTGCAAACAATAGTTAAAGTATGTTTTTTAGAGTATAATACTTTTATTATTTTGTGATGTAGTGATTTGATATATTGCCATATATAAGCTTATCAACAATATGTTATTAGTAAGTGTAATAAATACAAATTATATTGTAATTTCCCTAAAAAAAACAAATATTGATATTACATGGAAGTAGAAAACCCAACATCTGTATTGGCAACAATCCTATGCCCAACCTGCGGCATCAAGTTCAATCCCATCTCCAGCACGATCTGCCCGACCTGCACAGTCACTCGCAGCGACATCACCATCGGAATCACCAAGGAATGTGTCCTGAACTTTTGCAGGTTCTGTCACCGATACATGCGCCCGCCTTGGGTCAAGTGCGACAGGGAAAGCCGAGAACTCCTCGCTATTTGCCTCAAGAAAATTAAGGGACTGAATCGGGTCAAGTTGATCAATGCCTGCTTTATCTGGACGGAACCACACTCCCGCAGAATCAAAGTCAAGGTCACGATTTCGAAAGAGGTGTCTGCTATGAATTCTGTAGAACAAACCTTTGTGGTGGAATTTATCGAAGCCAACACTCAGTGTGATGACTGCAAGAAATAGTTCACCCCCCATACCTGGGGAGCAGTTGTCCAGGTTAGACAACACGTTGACCACAAAAAGACCTTTTATTATATTGAGCAGCTCATTCTCAAGAATAATGCACATGAGAAAGTCTTGAAGGTAGAGCAAGAAGACGATGGTATCGACTTCTTCTACAAGAACACTACACACGCCCAAAGACTCATCGATTTCTTAGGGGGCTTATTACCGATCTCGGTCACGAATAGTAAACAGTTGATTTCTCACGATATGAGCTCCAACATATTTGTGTATAAGTACGGATTCTCTGTGACGATTCCCAGAATTTGCCGAGACGATCTTGTGCTGCTACCTAAGAAGATGGTAACCGCTTTGGGAGGTGGTTCTCCACTCTTGCTCTGCCTGAAGATCACAAACGTCGTCCATCTGCTCGATTTGTCTACCTACAAGATCGTTTTCGTCAACCCAATTCAATATGCCCATTACGAAAGCGATATCCAGCTGCTTCCGTTAAAGACTTACAAGAGCGAGTTCGTTATCCTCGATTGCACTTCCATGGGCAAAAAGAAAAATTTGAATATTTCTACTGAAAGTCTCAATCAGAAACTCCATTACGTAACATTGAACAGAGAAGATGATTTTCAGACTTTGTAGGTGAAATCGCACATTGGAGATTTGGCGTGTGGACAGCATGTGGACGGTTTTGATCTGAGATCTCTGAACTACACTTAATAGATCAACGGCTTCAAGGGGGTGCCGGAGGTAATAGTTGTGAGGAGAACCAAGGATCCCAACAAAAAATACGCTTTTAAATTGAAACGTTTAGAAAGTGAAGGAGTGATGGTCGAAGAGAAGCAGAAACGAAAGAACGTTAAGAAAGGTGATAATGAAGAGTTCGAAGAGTTTATGGACGACGTGGCAGGTAACAAAGATCTCCGAAAAGGAGTAAAGTTGTATGCGAACGAAGAGGTATTGAAGAGACTGCCCGAGGAAGAGAAGAAGGCGTTGGTTGCAGAGTTGGACCTTTGCAGCATGATGAACTAGCTAAAGATTGTTGATACTGATCCAAACTACATAAGTGAGGTGGCGGATGAAATCGATGACCTGATTGCCAAGATGGACAAGATAACCATTGAGAAAGAATAATAAAAATGATTAAAAAAATCCAGATTTCTATCAATTTCCTTACTGGTTTATTTCACTAGTTTTTATATACACTCTTTTGTTTTTAAATAAATATATATTCAAATTAGAAAAATTACTTATTTAAAAACAAATAAAACATCAAAACATCAAAACATCAAAACATCAAAACATCAAAACATCAAAACATCAAAACATCAAAACATCAAAACATCAAAACATTAAAACACCAAAACCAGTATAATTTGTTTATAATATATTCATATATTACGAACAAAGCTGTATCAGATTTAAACATCAATAGTGTAGTCGTAATGGATGGTAGGCATCACGCTGCTCATGAACTTCAAGAAAATCAGCAACGATAAATGAGGCTTAATCTTCTTCGAATGACTTTTCCCTTCATCAATAAACTTTTTAAACACTTCCGAATGCTTGCAAGGATGTACAGTGAGCATCCTGCAATCGAGGAATGGGTGAGTCTCTTCGGTGACTGTCTAATTTTGATACTCGCTCATAATGTCCTCGAAGATCTGCTTCGATGTCAATGGCTTGCCTGAAGAGTCGTTTCCAGACAACCACAGCCTGGGAGTATAGTAGTACTCATCATATGTGATGCTGACCTGGTAAATTCGATAGTCCTCCTCCTTTAGCTCTTGGGATGATTCCCCCTTAAAGACTGGGACCATGAAGCCATTGACAAGCTCTTCAGTAACCTCTTCGTTCATTATTTATTTGATGCGACGATAGGATGTTGCTTTGCTGGTTAAGAACTGTTTGTTTGGGTTTGTGAGAAGTTTTGATTGTTTAGAAAGGGCTTTCTCCCACTTCCAGCCGAAATTGGTGATCTGATCCCCTGCCTCAACGAAGAGTTCGGGACTGAGAAGTCCTTTTGCTTCGAAATCCTCCTGTTTCGGAATGGATTTGCTAGTGATGAATCGTTTAATTCCTCCGAGCAGATGCATACAATTTTAAGAATAAATATATTGTTTTAGACTATGACTTGATCAAGTTTTAAGAAATGCAACTTTTTTAATTTGACAATTATGCTATTTTTTATTGAATTAAATATTATATCTACGTTTTGTTATTTACTGGGTTTGTAAATTATCAAAGAAATACATATTTAAAAAATGCATTTTAGAATTGTGTTCACTCTGCTCGCGATACGGTAGGCCCGAAATACCCTACCTCGTCTCGACTATCCCTCTGATCAAACCAGTTTCCGTTGAGTTACCCCGCAGTCTAGGTGGAGCTTTGTTGTCTCATCTCCTCTGAGTACTCTTCGCTAATAATTTCGAGAACTTTGTGCTTCAACTCGATATTCTGGGGGTCCTCCATTGCATCCCGGAAATCCGGATCCTCCATCAAACGCAACAACTCCTACCGAGTCATCACCCGATCCAACTATTAGGCTTGGTTTTCTGGTTGTTCTTTGGGATTCATCGTCCATTCAAATGGACTCACTACGATTGTTTCTTGGTTGTGTTTGCCATCTTTTTGCTTTGATGATGATTCCCGGACAGAATCCCATCCTCCTTCAGATCGATCGTTATGAATACTGTCATAAGTATCGTTAGAGTTATGCTGAACGGGAACAAATAAGGAGTTAACGATGGCTTCTCGTGATAAATTAGCCATATGGCTCTTTCGGTTCGTGGATGAAGCATCAGTATCCATCGAATTTACCATTTTGCTGTGATGTTTTCGAACTCCTTGGTGCATTTCCTTTGGCTCCTCTTCTTTTAATTTTAGCTTCACGGTTAATTTTTGAATTGCGAATCTGAGTTCTTTATTTTATCCTTCGAGTTACTTTATCCTCTTGCTCCCCGGATCACGTTTGCTGATTTAGTCTTTTAGTATTCTGAGTTGACTGTCAAGTTTGAGGATGTATTCACTGTCCTTTGACTGACGCACCATAGCTTGATTTATGTTTTCTTGCAGTTAGACGTTCTCATTAAAAACCTGCGTCAATGCTTTTTTGAGCTTTGCAATTTCAAGTCGGTGGTTCGCCTCTTTCTGCATAACTTTGGTTAAAGCGCATTTCAAGGAAAAGACAAGCGAGTTCGGATCCTAGTTTTCAATGTTCTAATTATGGTCGACCCTTAGCATATTTGCAGATTGTTTGAGATTATTGCTGGCCTTTCCGATCATTTAAGAACTATCAGGCGATGTTAACTCATAAAGATAGCAGCTATTCATTTCGCGTGTGCAATTGAGATTATCAGGAATATTGCGCTTCAGGAAGGAAGACACGTTTACAGTATCGAGCTGGGTGGGTTTTTGTTGCTTATTACTTTCCCTGATTTCAGACATTTCTTCGAGCTCGGAGGAAGCGGGGACGTAATTCGATCGGTGGGAGTTGGGCTAGCGTTGTCGGTAAGTGGATCTCGTGGAAATCGCCCCATCGAGAATCGGACTTCTTAATCTCATGTAACTATTAATTTTTGAATTGTGAGTTCGAATTTAATTTAGTTGATTAAATTATGTATTTTTAACTGTCCAATGAATAATAAACAATTTAATGTATAATTCTACTTATTTTTTAAATTTAATTAATATATTCTCTGATATTTCGTTGCTATGTACTGAATATAGCATACCCATATTTAATAAATATTTTAACGCGACTTAATATATAAATGGATTTTTTAAATGTATATCTTTATTAGTTGAATAAAAAAAATATTTTTTAGCTCGGTTGGGTATAGTTAGTAACTATCACAGTAATTTAAGAGATAATTCACAATGGATTTAGTATTCATTATATTTCTCTTTATAGTCCTTCCGACTGTCCAAACCCTGATCTACTGCAGTTCATATTGCTCAGATACGACGTCTTGCTGGAACTCCACCAACCAAGGGTGCATGGCTTGTTCTCAAACTATATTTATTTTGGGGCCCACTGCTTCGGGTTGTCAGCTTCTCAACCAAACCCAAGTACATCTCAAAAAATGTTACAGTACAAAAAATATAGATTATAAACACTGACCTAGAAGGCATTATTGATCTAAGCGGTTTTCAAACAACGAGCCCTTTCCCTTATTCATGCACCCCAGCCTATCCACTGAGTGGAAACTATGGTTTCGGAGACTATCTCGCCAAAACCTATAGCTTGACTCCCTAACATTGGCAAGTCCGTATCCGATTTACTATTGTCTATATGGGCACTTGGACTTCCAGCAGCGTTCTGACACTTCTAATGGATGGACAAGCTCAAGTTTGGAACTATAGTTGTCGCTCTACTCATAACATTTGCACCCTCACAGACTGTTTCAAAATTATGGAATATTCGATGAATCACACCAATACTTCGCTCACGTTGAACTTTACTAGCAATGTCATAAATACGCCTTCTATTCAAAGCTGGGGGATAAAAGATCTCCTGATTATTACCAAAACTTGCCATGCTTCTTGTTCTCGTTGTTATTCTTCGTTAGCCAGTAATTGTTTTGGTTGTGTTGATGGATTTTATTTATTAGGAAACACTTGCACTAAATTTTGTCCTTTCCCTTTTTTTACCATCCCAAACCTAAATGCGTGCATATAGGAGTGTCCAGTCGGTTATTATGCCTATGGAAGGAGTTGTAACTCATGTGCGCCGAACTGTACAATCTGCAATGGCTCAAATCCAACAGATTGCGTAATTGCAGATAATCCTCCAGATTATTTAAGTTAAAAAAAAGAATTGTTGATATTTTCAGCACTTGTGATTACAGCACTGGGGATATTACTGGCATACAACCTCTACGCGAAACTCTCACAAAATATGGAAGGAGCATAGCCAGAAATGCCAATCCAAAATATCTTAGTGACTGAGGATGCACTGATGGAAAACTCGGTCACCCACTTTGATCGATCGAAAGATAACAGTATGAATTTTGAGTCTAAACTTAGGATTATTGACAATTCAAGAGTTATTTCTTAATTAGACACGAGTCAGATATAGGAAATTCACCTTAATAAATGATGTAAAATTTCGTTACTTTTCATTGTTTAAAAATAATAAAAAATAATAAAAAAAAAAAAACTTTACTAAAAAATAGAGTTAACTCTTTGAATTTAATATTTTTGGTTTTACAGAAATTAATAATATAAATATAAATCATAAGTTAAGGTGTTATTTTTGTTACATTGACTATCAGTCATTAAAAATCATCCTATATAAATTTGGATTGGACGAGGTTACTGATTCCTAGTACTTTTATATTAGATTTACTAGCATTATTCTTTTATTTGATAGAGCTCCATTGTTTGCCAAACTTCGAAACTAGGTTTTAACAATCAGTTTCTTTGCACTTCATAAACGTCATGCCTTCGCCAATGAAATGAGAGGGTTTGTCCTATAAATATGTTGTTTCCAAAATGTTGATTTTATTCTTAGAGTAGAATGCTATTGTGCTCTCGAAAACTGGGTGAGGACTGGAGATGACCAGAAGATACCTTCCCGCACCTACCGAAGTTTCGAAGTAGAAGTTGCCTTGTCGCCCTATTTCACCCTCTCTTGAATATCTAGATATATATAAATAATAAATATAGAATAGATATGTTTTTTAAAATGTTGGGATTGAATAAGTTACTTATCTTTTTCGGTTTAATGATAGATTTCTACAGTCGATTTCGTGATCACATTATGGAATATCCCAACCAACAATTTCGTTGGCTGCCATCCATTCGAAATTTCGAGGTTGTGACTGACTAAAATATGCATTCCGAATCTCCATAGCTTTGACTTGATCTATTTGTGGGAACCGATCTGGTACTGGTTATAAAAGAAGTTTGGATGTATTTCACAAACAATCACTTTCCTTATTATATTAGACATCTTATTCAAATAAATTTCTATCTTATTTCCTTCGCTATCGACGCAATTAATTATCCGGAGTTCTTGAGAATTGCATGATATGACTCTCCACAGCTTGTTTTTGCTATCTTCGACAAGAATAGTGTTATTTAGATTTTAGATTGCCTTTTGACATAGAATTCGTTTGACTTTACCTGTTTCCTCGATGCTGGCAACGTTGATGGGACACCCAACAATCATTTTGACGATAGTCTCCGCTGATACTTCCCAAAGCAAATGATAGCCTCCTATTTATTTTGCAAGAGCTTTCATTAATAACTTTTCCCAGATTGCGACACCATAAACATTTTCAGATTGGCCTGATCGAGGAGATAGTGTCTCTTCATTAAAAAAGATTAAGTTATCGTCAATAGTAACTTTGGAGAATAAATTAGTCGTAGGATTACATAACCAAATGTTGTATTCACCCGATGCACTCACTTTTTTGGGATTTTCGAAGATTCTAGTTACCAGAACTGGGTTGATTGAGAGAATGAGATTCACTGCATAAACAATGTTCGATTATCTTGGCGTCGTTTTAAGTAACATCGTCACCACTTGGGGAAATAGAACCAGATTATGGATGCCGAATTAGTCCCTTAGCGAATTTATTCTATATGCTCTCGTCTCTTAGGGGCAGTGCAGGGGAAATTCTAAATCTACAAAACATTTCTTTCCATCTTTATGGTTCACTGACCTTGGTTTTTAGAAATTATGAATATCGGTAAAATTATAGATAATCATCGCATCTTCATCGGGGAGTTCGCTTAAATCTTCTTCTTCGTGCACCGATAGTTTTTCTTCCTGATTCTTTAAGAAGGATAAGGGTGATTATATTTTATTGGGGACGCACTGCTATTTATATTAGAATTTAAACTCAGTAGACAACGCTTTCTCATTCATGGTTCCAGATCGTGACTGATGCCATCTTTTTTGGAACGATATATTGCTTGTTTTTCTCAACAATTTACTGTCATTTTTTCTAAATAGTTGAGACTTATCCACACTAAAATCAAACGGATCTTATTTGCTTTCTGATAAATGCTTCGATAGGTTTACATTCTCTTTATTCTAACAAACTCGATTGTTGACGTAGCTAGGATGGCGATTCCCAATTTCATGTAAATTAAGGGGGCTTGGAATGTAGGCAGCGAATTACGGGGAAGCTTCTTGCAACTATCTAATGAAATCGTCGAGTTCCCTGACTTGATTGCTGGATTTTGGATGATTGCTTTTTGACTCATCCTCCTCGCCTTCACTGATTTTCTGTTACTCTGTTCCTTAGCGGAAGTTTTATTAAAAATAATCGACATTTTGGATTCCGGGAGAGTTGCCGAGTAACCTACTTGTGTAGCTGTTGGTTTTAGTTTTGAGCTTAATAGTTTTTATCAATCCTCGGGTGAGCGAAAACAAGCTCTCTCTTTTGCTTTGACTTTTCGATGCTTCGTTATCAAATAAATTACTGATCGTCCTATTTTTGGAAACTGTGCTCTGTCTCCCCTCGGTGCCATTTCGGAGGAATCTGCTGCTCGATTTTTATCGATTCGTGGAGAGCACTCGAAAGGAAATGAGAGCTCCACTTTCTCTCCTGTCGGTATTTTGGGAAGACTTACGGCTGATCGCACTCAGTCTGTTTGTTTCTTCGAATCTTTTTGGAGTTTTGTATCCTTCGAGTTCTGCATGGTAAATCTTGATATCATCGGAGGTGTTGAAGGTCTGGACTTCACAATCAACCAATGTATTTTTGGCTATCAGATGGATTGAGGGATTGCTTTTCTATCTTTCTATTGGAGGCTAGTTTATTATTTTGGGAATGTTTTATTAATGACGTGATTCACTGGCTACTAAAAGTTTGATGCTATGATTTTTATGACATTATATCTTGTTTTTAGTGTCTGAAACATTTTATTCGAAGACTAGTTACATCGCCTGTGTTTTTCGGCTCAAACAACTTCCTCTGCTCGCCTTTTCTAAACTCTCTTCAAGATTTAATACTATCTGCTGTTGATTGGGATATTGAATAGTATTTGTTTTCTGATGTGACTATAATTACCCTATCACAATTTTTATCTATTTTTAGTCATCAAGAACACAATTCTATTTATTATTACGGTTTTTTAAGGTTTATTTGCTTATATTCCGAGATTTACTATATTTTTTATGAGCACTAGCATTTTAACGAGGGTGGGATTTATCCTCGTTTGGTAAAGTCACTAAATTTTCCTTCCGCTTCGACTAGCTAAAGTCGAGACTCCGTTTGAGTTCATAAATGCGGGTGAGTTCAAGAGTTCTTTGGTTGTTGTTCAGCTCAAGGTAGGGTCGGATGGGGGGAGGTTGGGAAAATATCTTAAATGGGTTGGTAACTCTAAATTAATTTGCTGATTGTTCGCTGTGAATCAGCGAATGTACTGTCTGGCATGGCCATCGAGTTTTCATATTCCTCGTTACCTGATTTATTCGACAACTTTAGAATATTCTGAGTTTTGGATCATTGGCTTTCTCGAACAAATAGCATCTGAGCAGTCTCGAGAGTTCTTTGAAATTGGGAAAGTGTTCGCTTTGAAGTTTTGAAAACAAAAGCAGTCCTTCGACGACAATTTAAAACGCCCCAACGGCTGGATAACATGAGTTAGGTGGTCGCATTATTATATTAGAATACTAAGATCGTTGAGTATCTGCTAAAGAAGCTCTCGCATTTGGCTCGTTGGAAAGTTGGATATGATTTTTTATGACTGTATATTCTGGCATTAATTGCGTGACCATTTTTTTTAGGAGAATTAATGCTTTTTCGTAAGTTCTTTCAGGATGTTTAGTATACCAGATGTGATTATTGCAATTTTAGCAACACTAGACAGAAATAGTTCGAGTCAGCATTTTAATAAATTAAATTTATTTAAAGACTTCTTGTCCTTTTGATATGATTATAAAGAAGAAGAATATAGAAAAAATATATACAAAAGAGGAAACAAAAAATAGTTCTTCAGTATCACATGATATGGGAATTAAATATATACATAGATATACTCATATACTTTTTATTTTTTTATTATTACATTTTTAATAGTGTGTGTTTATTCATGGATTAATTATAAAATTAATTTCTATCATTTGTGTTTTTTCAAAAAAAGAAGTATTAACTTTATATTCTTTAATGTTTGAATTGTCTTGAAATCGATAATCAATAGGATTTTCCAATCAGAATGGGGAGGTTTTTTTCCAAATTAGATATCTATTACATTGCGAACGGAAGGAGGTTGGGGTTAGGGTTGGGGTTGGTTGGGGTTAGAGATTGGGGTTGGGGTTATGGGAGGTTGAAGTTGGGGATTGGGGTTGGGGTTGGGGTTGGGGTTAGAGGTTAAGTTTAAGTTGGGGTTGGGGACTGGGGTTGGTTGAAAGTTGGTTGGGGATTGGTTGGGGTTAGGGTTAAAGTTGAGGTTGAGGTTGAGGTTGGGGTTGGGAGTTGGGGTTGGTTGGGGTTAGGGTTGGATGAGTTGGATGGAATTCCGCAGTTAAGCAAGCTGTCTTTAAGCCTAAGGAAAAAGTATAGGGAACCTTCCTTAAAAAGAACGGGAATTGCGCTCCTGCAGGCCTATTCTCGTTCTTTTAAGGAAATTTCCATATCCTTTTCTTTGGGATTTAAGACTTCTTGCTTAACTATGGTTCTGGTTCTCTCGGGTGAGAGCTGTCATTCAGCGAACGACATTCTTTAAAAATATCGATATTTGCGTAATTTTAACAAAAGAAAAACTAAATATTATCGTAAGTACCGACTTTAAACATTATTAGTGGCTTATTTGTCACATAATAATGCTATTAGGTGAACCAAATCAACGAAATTACCTATGCGAAAAGCTCGAAATTTTGAACAAAAATGATTTAAATTCGAAGATCTTTATGCACTTTTAAAGTAAGGAATAATAAACTACAAGTGTCAAGTATGTATGATGCACCTATAAATTATAATTATACTTTGATTGGGCTTTTTTTTTATATGAATACCTCACAAGAGTCCCAACTGCTCCCAAACGTCTGGAGCCAGTGAGACTATGGCATTCCCAATTGGGGAATTTTGTGAGGCTGAAGGTATTTGGGAGCGGAAGGAGAAGGGGAAGAGGAAGGTGGGGAATACCTGGCTATTCAGATCTGGTCACCAAACACGGCTAAAAGCCATTTCAAGCAACGTTTCAATTCTGAATGGTAGTCTTTCACCAGGGCGATACTGAGAGTATCTTCCATTCTGGAACGTGCGCAAATATACTATATATTATTTAGAGAGACTGAACGAATAAAAGTTGGTAAGGAGGATATATGACGCGAATGAGAATGAAAAAGAAGTCGGGGACGCCCTATTAAGATATGACACGACCAAATGAATAAAGTTCTTGAATTGAGCCATGTCAGAAGTCAGAATAATAGAAGTGAATGTTTGAGACGATTTATAAATGTGAATGAAGCAAGAAGAGCATGCCAAGATCGAGTTGTTCGCGGTCCGTCCTCTCTGCTTACCCCTTCGATGAAATGGCGTGATGGTTAGTTAGTTACTGATAAATAAATCAAAAAAATCCTATTAAAATGTATTGTCATTGACATGGAATCGGAATCGTAGTTAAACTAAATGTCTTTAAGCCTAAGAAAAGGGATAAGGAATTTTCCTTAAAAAGAACCAGAATCCACTACTAATTATTAAAGACATTTCTTTTTATTGAAAGATTTTTGTTTTATAATCTGCACCCGTTACCTAACATATTTTAATTAATTAATATTCAAAACCGTAACCGTACTCAAAATGAAGTATGCAAATTCCCGTTAATTAGACGCTTATTATCTTGATTAAAAAAGACATCTATTTTTACTTTTGTAAAATTTTAATATTAATTAACGAATTGAATAAAAATTAAATTAATACTATATTGCACTATATTATGTCATTAGTTAGATTTGCCCAATTAAGTTTCCAACTGCAATGGATTTGATAGAATCTTACGTTGATATTATTAATGTATTGAATGAATCTTTCAACGCAATATTAAAACCAATTAATAATACGTAAAATGGGGTAAATGGGTGCTAGAGAGTAAATAAAATACCCGATTGCATGTTGGTTGAATTTTAATGCGGGGTACTAGAAGCGCAATATTAATTTAGAATATCGACAAATTATAAAGATATTAAAAATTGTAACGTTTTCTCATAGAATCTTTTCCTGCAGGATTAATGACGTTGTACAAATTTTTTTAGTAAAGAAAGACAAACATTCCCATATTACGAATAACCTGACAATGTTTTATTTTTAAATTTCCTACTACCATCACAGTCAGCGGAAGATGATGCTTGTTTCGAGATAAAGGATATAGCCATCCAGGTAATTGAACCCGACGCCTGGATAAGATCCAGACGTGATGCCAATTCAGCCACTGACCGCTTAAAAATGCCGTATATTTGTAATGTTAAAAGTTGGTTATTTTAATAGAAAACACTATTACATGACGTTTTTGAGATAAAAATATACATTCATATATGCCAACTAGTTTTATCAATAGCGTGACATCTGTGGACACTAAAAATATACATTTATATATGCCAACTAGTTTTGTCAATAGCGTGACATCTGTGGACACTAAAAATATACATTTATATATGCCAACTAGTTTTGTCAATAGCGTGACATCTGTGGATACTCAAAATATACATTTATATATGCCAACTAGTTTTGTCAATAGCGTGACATCTGTAGTTTTAAATATATACATGGTTTTGTCAATAAAAGCCTAATTTATGTAACTTCGTTTGTCAATGTTGACATCTGGACACTAAATGTACATTTCAGTTTAACGTGACATCTGTGGACACTACAAATAAAGACATCATATATATATAGCCTTTTACAGAACATAATCATTTCCATCTGTTTAAAGAATATATATTTCAATTCATTACAATTATTTTTTTTTCCTGTTTTTATTACAATAATAAAACAAACAGCTTTATCAAATTTC
>JAHDVE020010871.1:0-20248 GCA_022606495.2 Halesus radiatus
CAGTTATCAATGCTAATGGTGGCGGTCGTAGGCGTTATTTCCAACGGTTATATCCAACAGTTATCAATGCTAATGGTGGCTGTCGTATGCGTTATTTCCAACGATTATATCCAACAGATGATAACACTAATGATAGTGGTCGTAGGAGTTATTTCCAACGGTTATATCCAACAGTTATCAATGCTAATGGTGGCTGTCGTATGCGTTATTTCTAACGATTATATCCAACAGATGATAACACTAATGATAGTGGTCGTAGGAGCTATTTCCAACGGTTATATCCAACAGTTATCAATGCTTATGGTGGCGGTCGTAGGCGTTATTTCCAACGGTTATATCCAACAGTTATCAATGCTAATGGTGGCGGTCGTAGGCGTTATTTCCAACGGTTATATCTAACAGTTACCAATGCTAATGGTGGCTGTCATATGCGTTATTTCCAACGATTATATCCAACAGATGATAACACTAATGATAGTGGTCGTAGGAGTTATTTCCAACGGTTATATCCAACAGTTATCAATGCTAATGGTGGCGGTCGTAGGCGTTATTTCCAACGGTTATATCTAACAGTTATCAATGCTAATGGTGGCTGTCGTATGCGTTATTTCCAACGATTATATCCAACAGATGATAACACTAATGATAGTGGTCGTAGGAGTTATTTCCAACGGTTATATCCAACAGTTATCAATGCTAATGGTGGCTGTCGTATGCGTTATTTCAAACGATTATATCCAACAGATGATAACACTAATGATAGTGGTCGTAGGAGTTATTTCCAACGGTTATATCCAACAGTTATCAATGCTAATGGTGGCGGTCGTAGGCGTTATTTCCAACGGTTATATTCAACAGTTATCAATGCTAATGGTGGCGGTCGTAGGCGTTATTTCCAACGGTTATATCTAACAGTTACCAATGCTAATGGTGGCTGTCGTATGCGTTATTTCCAACGGTTATATCTAACAGTTACCAATGCTAATGGTGGCTGTCGTATGCGTTATTTCCAACGGTTATATCTAACAGTTACCAATGCTAATGGTGGCTGTCGTATGCGTTATTTCCAACGATTATATCCAACAGATGATAACACTAATGATAGTGGTCGTAGGAGTTATTTCCAACGGTTATATCCAACAGTCCAACAGATGATAACACTAATGATAGTGGTCGTAGGAGTTATTTCCAACGGTTATATCCAACAGTTATCAATGCTAATGGTGGCGGTCGTAGGCGTTATTTCCAACGGTTATATTCAACAGTTATCAATGCTAATGGTGGCGGTCGTAGGCGTTATTTCCAACGGTTATATCTAACAGTTACCAATGCTAATGGTGGCTGTCGTATGCGTTATTTCCAACGGTTATATCTAACAGTTACCAATGCTAATGGTGGCTGTCGTATGCGTTATTTCCAACGGTTATATCCAACAGTTACCAATGCTAATGGTGGCTGTCGTATGCGTTATTTCCAACGATTATATCCAATAGATGATAACACTAATGATAGTGGTCGTAGGAGTTATTTCCAACGGTTATATCCAACAGTTACCAATGCTAATGGCGGCGGTCGAAGGCGTTATTTCGAATTCCCATCAGCACTCACTGCTAATGACAGCATTAGATATACGTCATTATGTCTTTCAAATAACCAATGACAATATTTATTTATAGTTTTCTTGAAATGAAATTTGATGTTCCATGAAATTACGTACGTAAGAGATGAATGATGTGGGCTTGGGTGCAATAATGAACAATCTGAAAGTATATTGCTAAGAAGGAGATAGTGAGAGGAAGGTGAGGAAGTATCCGGCTATTCTGACTAGGTGACAAAACATGGCTAAAGCCGTTTTAAGCAACGTTTCAATTCTGAATACTGGTCGTTCACCAGGGCGATACTGAGAGTATCTTCCACTCTAGAACGTGCAGCAAAAAAATCTGTATATTATTTTTAATAAATAAATTGTGAAATGACACAAATTAATTAAATAAAATTTACTTGCCGACGCCGGGATTTGAACCCGCGACCTTTGGATTCGTAGCCGAGAGTCTTACTCCTCGACCACGTAGGCCGTCATATAAAATATATGAAAGATGTGGCTTTGGGTGAGAAAATGAACAATCTGAAAGCATGTCGCCTGTTGTGTGCTGATGATGCTGTGCTGATTGCTAACAGTATGAAGATCTACAGTAAAGTGATGAATGTGAATAGGTCCAAAGTCATGGCGTTTGAATGGAATGCTGATAATAATAATAATAATAATAACAATATCGTTTTATTATCTTTTTTTTATAAGAAAATAACAAATAATGATATCCTCACTGGGATTTCCCACCCTGAGGATTTCATTTACAAAATATTAAATTACATTATATTAAATGGATGTGCTTGATGAAAAAAAAATTCATAATTGTAAGTGCAGTCGAGTGGTTTTGGTGTTAGTCTGTATTTAGAAATTCCCTATGTAACGTACCCAGTGTTTTTTTTTTTGATTTTAAAATTTATTATGGCTTGTGATTTTTGAAGGATAGTGTGATTTTGTTGTAGAGTTTAGTACCATAGTATAAGAAGTTTTTTTATCCAAATGTTGTATTTGTGGTTCCTTGTTGTATGTGTTTTTGACTCTGAGAACTAGTGTTTCCAATATAATAACCCTGACGTGGCGCCTAATTGTAAAACCCCACTAAAACTGCTTATTACATTTTTTTCTCACTGGAAACAACCATCTGCCGGCAGCATGTATTTTTTCTCGGAAGATTATTCAATTTGTATGATTTTTCAGGTAATAATTATTGCTTATAATAATTTGTTTAATATTTGTGCTATGCATAAAAAAAATCTTGTCTTGTAAACATTAGTTTAATCATTTAAAATAATAATATCTGGCAAGTAAAAAATATTCTTACAATAAAATGTAGATTCGATAGAATCTCGACGCCACCTAGTGAGAGAGTTAGCACTTACAACCCACTAAAACTAATTATATATATGGAGAGTTTACGTTTCTAGCGAAATCGGTGAAAAATATTGTTCCCGGGCGTGAAGTACGAAGAGGTGAGGAAGTATCGCCCTGGTGAAAGACCCCATTCAGAATTGAAATGGCTTTGGTGACTAGATCTGAATAGCAAGCTATTTCCCCACCGTCCTCTTTCCCTTCTCCTTCTCCTCTTCTTTTCCTTCAGCCTCACAACATACCCTAATTGGTCATGTCTTATATAGTCTCACAGGCGCCACTGTGTGGTACTCGCGTTAAAAAAAATATATTTATCTGTCGTAACTATGGCAACACCAAGGAATTTGACATTTTGTTGAAGGTTGTCAAAAAATCGAGTTGATCACTTCTGTTACTTTATTTACTCATTAATTGTTTCAATTTATTTAAAATGTATTAAACAATTAACAGGGGAACGAATGGAGCGTATTTATGTACTTTTAGTAGAATTTAGAGCAAGGAAGCTATTGTCCAACTTACGATATATTTACAATATATTGTATTACGGCCTTTTAACATAT
The DNA here is from genome assembly GCA_022606495.2 of Halesus radiatus. Lineage (NCBI taxonomy): Eukaryota > Metazoa > Arthropoda > Insecta > Trichoptera > Limnephilidae > Halesus > Halesus radiatus. The sequence goes on from JAHDVE020010871.1 coordinate 3,517, forward strand.
TTTTTTATTAATTGCATATCTATTCAAACAACATTTTGTAGTTTTTTTAATAATTATTACCATGTGCATTATGATTTGCGATTATCTTTGATAATAATAATGACAAAGCATTTATATAGCGCAGTTTTGTGTTATTTCACTTCAACTGCGCTTTATTATAATAAATTTAAAAATAATTATTAACTTACTCCATTCTGTGGTATTCCTGCAGTGTCCTCTTATATTCTATTTATACATTCCTAACATATTACATACATTCTTGCTTATTCTTAATATTACTCCTACAGTACTCCTTAGGTAAATATTCATATAATAAATTTACAAAGCATTACACAGTATATCCACGGCTATACAAAAATAACACATTCACAATAATACTGCAAAAATCGTAACATTTTAAGACAGGAGTCGGGTTATATTTAGTAACAAGTGACTTTATATTAAAAAATACGCAAAAAGCCAAAACCGAACAGCTACCGGAGGCTTGAGAAAATGGCTTTTTAAAATAAATTCAAGAAAAGTTAAAATTTATAGACAGTAGGATTTTTTAAATAATTTTGTTTTTAAAGCCCGTTTAAATTCAGTCAATTTCTGGATATTAGTAAGAGCCGGGGGGAGTTTATTCCAAATGAGAGGGCCATTTACACGAAAAGAGTGATCATAGTAGACGGCTCGATTTTACCGTGAAAGTTCAATTAGACGATTATTTTAATCGAGTTTGACAGTTTATTAGTAAAAAGAGAATAACGCCTATACGAAAAACATCATACGTCATTTTTTTACATTTTTATTTCGTGTGAAATTTTTATTACACAAATTTTAGAAATACATAAAAATCGCCTTTCAATAAATGTACAGTTATTTTTATAAACAACAATTATTAGCTTGAAACACTCATCCAAATTGAAAAAACCTTCCGAGCAAAGATAAATGTCGCCGGCAGGACACGAACCCACACCCTTCTAATATCCGGTCAGATGCTCTACCATTGAGCTACGTCGGCTTATCGCAAACCCGCCAAGTTAATAAATATATACTAGTGTTTCATTCAATAATTACGGTTTTTTATTATATTTCACCTGTAAACAACCAACTTTATTAATATGAGGAAGGCTTGTAACTGCTAAATCCCTCAATAGGTGGCGTCGAGACAAATTATGTCTTCATTTTATTGGTGAAAAAGTTTATCAATATGTACAGTTGTTTGAACACCATTTTATTGAAGTAAAAAAATTTCTCTTGGACCATTCATCGGACAACCAACAAATGGTTCGCTACGTTTGGTGACTTAGCAGAGGTGCTTAAGTCCATGGGGTGAGATTTGAACTTCAGTCGGACTCTCGTAATCAATCGCCATAGAAAGCAGTGGGAGGGATGGATTCATTTGTCTGTCACTCCTGGACATACTGACCTCAAAATTCTTACCCATCCTACACATGAGTACCTCCTTCATTTTGCACAATTTTCATTCCTTCCTTTTTTTTTAAATCCAACCGCATAAATAGTAAAATTATTGCTAATAAACATTTACTCTGTTTTTTAAAACATGATTTGATTTTCCCATGAGCCATCTTTGTATTGCCATTCAAAACCTTCACATAGTATTTATTATCAGCAGAGGAAAATTTATAATTGGCATGATTTATTGTTTTTATTGTTATATATATGTGAATTATGGATTTGCTGTTAATTTTCTCAAAAATAAAAAAAAAATGTAATAAAAGAGCGCAGTTCTCTCCCTTTTTGTTCGTTTTTATATCTCAGACTATAACAGGAACTACACAATTAAATAATTATTCAGTTCAGTACTCACTTTTTGCTAAGTTTCTCCCAACACGGCCGCGCACAGGAAACTTCACTTGTAAATGTTTAACACACATAAAAATATTTATTTTATTTTTTCGTATTCACTGTGTTTTTAAAATAATATTATTTAACACTGTAAATTAATGACAGAAAAAAAATATATTTGCAACGCTATTTCTTACCGAACAGAAAACCTTTGAAATAAGAATAAAATTCCATTTGAAAATATTACGGTTCAAAATAATGTATTCATATCACAGAGAAGAGAATCAACAGGGGTGCTTAAACAATTGATGGGAAAAATCAAAAATTAGCAGGGTAAGGGGTGAGCCAGGAGGCATGTCATTTTCAGAGATTTTCCAATAAATAAATCCCAACATTATGCAGCCATCTCGCATTGCACCGCAAAGTATTAGTATTTACTCATCGACAAGCAATTCGGCTTGTTTACATAAACAGAGTATTTAGTAATATACTTTATGTATTTAAGAAATGAAAGATGTGGGCTTGGGTGCGAAAATGAACAATCATATAGTATTACTATTTTATGTGAGTACCGTACAAGTGTCCCAGCTGCTCGCAACCCTTTGAAGCCAGTGAGACTATGGCATCCCCAATTGGGATATTTTGTAAGGCTGAAGGTGGTGGGAAGGGGAATGAGATGGGGACGAGGAAGGTGGGGAAATCTTCATATCTGGTCGCCAAGGAATGTTTTTATTCTGAATGGTGGTCTTGCACCAGGGCGATACTGACAGTATCTACCACTCTAGAACGTGCAGCAAATATACTATATGTTATTTTAAATTAATACATTGTGAAATAATAAAAAAAAATTAATCAAATGAAATTTACCTGCGCACGCCGGGATTTGAACCAGAGACCTTCTGATCCGTAGTCGAGAATCGTAACCACTCAACGACGGAGGCCGTCGGTTATGCACGGTAAAGAACGGGTCTCTTTAAACATATATATATTGAATTCTCTCAACAATTGTGATTATCAAAAATAGATGCATCTGCTCAAATTTTTTTTCAGCACTATAGATTAAAAAAAGTGTATTTAGATTCTTTTCTTTTTGAACATTGACAACATTTAAAAATCTCCTACTACCATCGCAATAAGCGGAAGATGTTGCTTGTGTTGTGACAGAGAACTTAGCCAGCCGAGGGGTTGAACTCACGACGCCTGGGCGGGACCTAGACGCGATTCCAACTCAGCCACTGACCGGGTTTATTTTACAACTGTGTACACGTAACGTGTTTTTTTTAATTAAAAACTTTTGTGAACCCTAATTTTGGCTTTATATTCTTCAGTTATTGGCAATTTGCGCCCCCAGTGTAGTTCTGTATAAAATTGGCTTTATTGTTATAATTCAGTTCATATATTAATTGCCTCCGTGGTTGAGTGGTTACGATGCTCGGCTACGAATCCGGGTTCATATCCCGACGGGCACGAGTGAATTTTATTTGTTTAAATTGTGGTATTTGACAATTAATTCATTAAAAAAAATGTGTAATATATTTGCGGGATGTTCCAGACTGGTAGATACTTTCAGTATCGCCCTTGTGAAAAACCACCATTCAAAATCGAAACGTTGCTTGTAACGATTTTAGACATGTTCGGTGACCAGATCTGAATAGTTAGGTACTTCCCCACCTTCATCCTTCTCCCCATCCTTCTTCTCATCCTCGATGCCTTCAGCCTCATAGCACACCCCAATTGGGGATGCCATAATCTCACTGGCTCCAGACGGTTGGGAGCAGCTGGGAATCTTGTGTGGTATCACCTTTTTTTTTTAATTGGACCTCTGGCCAATTAGGTTTATCAAAGGTAGTATTAATTTTGCATAGTTTTCAGTATAGATCAATTTTATTTAAAGATCCACTTGTTCATAAATAAGTACGTCATTAGTTTTAAGTCAATAGTTATAAGTCTCAGTAGTTAGTTTCTAATTATGAGACTTACTTTTAAGTCACCAGTCATAAATCTTACTTTTAAGTCACTAGTCATATATCTTAGTTGTAAGTCACTAGTCATAAATCTTAGTTGTAAGTCACTAGTTATAAATCTTAGTTGTATATCACTAGTTATAAATCTTAGTTGTAAGTCACTAGTCATAAATCTTAATTGTAAATCACGAGTTATATATCTTATCTTATGTTAGTTATTAGATATAAGTTATTAGAAACTAAGTAATATGTTAGATTAATTAAGTTGTGAAGCGCCCCTGATATTATTTTCTAAGGAAAACGGCGCTATGGAAGTAATCCATTTATTATGACTAATATTATGTCTATATATTTCGTTATAAGAAGGCGAAACAGCTATAAAATGAAGAAAAAAAACGCTTAAATTATAAAACAAATTTAATGTTGGAGAGATTCGAGGTAAAAGTCTTTATGTGTCATACAAGTAATAAGGCATTTAATTAGTCTTACCTCTAAATTGATGACATATGTTTTATGGCAAAGTGAGGTTGTAACCTATTAGAACTGAACTAAATTCATAGCTATTAAAAAAATAAACAAGGAAAAACTATTTTTTTTTAAGAAAACTTGTCTTCATAAATAATATGTGATTTTCATTTTGTGATGATGTGGATACCTGGCCTACGATCAAAACATTACTAAGTTCGTCCCCATTAAAACACACACCAGATAAATTACATTCTGTACAGGGCATGTGGTATTCTTCAGATACAGTTTAAATACGATATTTAAATAGTTAATATTTCTGTTTCTGAACTTTGCATCAAAAATATATTTTTTAAATATTTTCATTCAAATTTATTAATTTAAAAAAACGATCTTATATTGCACATTTCAAGACCGGCTCGAAGGACCACTTTTATTCTCCTACATTATACATTCCACCCTTTAGCTTTCGAGTTTTACGGCCATTCTTCCCAACCGTACTGAGCAACTGTTGAGCCGAAATTTTGTCTCAACACCGTTCAAATGCAAAAATTCGCTCTTCAAATGCAAAATTTACGATCAATTTAAGATGTCGATTTTTGTGGATTAAGTTCCCCTCAGCAGAATACTAGTTATAAAAATAACCAACAGGGTGAAACAAACGTCACCGAAATATCAAAGGTCATTATTAGTTTACGATCTTTTTCGCGCGATTCAAATATTGAATGACATAGATTTCCGTTTTCGAATATCAAAACATGTTTTTTTGTATGATTTAAACAAAACTGAAGAGAACCCAACTTATTTTACCGATTACATGCTACGTTTAGTCTTGTTTTTTCACTCACCGAGAAACGTCAAATGTACGAAACAAACAATATGTTTTGCGGCATTATCAAAAGTCAAGCAAACACTTTATTTTTAACACAGGTTTGTGAAGTATAAAATGTTGGTTTATGTATTAGTTTTAAAAACAAATGATATGTATTCATAATAAATACAATAATAACTCATCTACGTTAATTTTACACCGAAAGTTTTTACATTGATGTCTATTTATCGTCTTAAAATAAATAAAAATAATTATAATAATCCCGAGCAAGTTCGGGCACACATCAGGGAGTATTTTTTTTAAGACTATAATAAAAAGTCATATTTCTCATTAAAAACATTATGCCGTATCGTATTGCGTAATAATTTTGTAATAATAATTGTTTTGAATTAATTTTTATCTATCTTCAAAAATAGACATGAGATATAATTATGTTTGTACAAAATATACGAAAAATAGTTTATTTAGAACTTTCCCGACAAGCTAACTTAATTAGCTATTATTAAATAGTTTAATACCAACAATTGGTTATTCAGTGAATTATTATACTATTGCTTATCTGGCAACGCAATTCATTTATTGCAAAATAAAACCCATTTAAATAAACAATTTAGAACCACTTTATTTTCAGCGTCTCAGACCGATTTCGTAACGACAATTTCATCTTACTTTGCAAAGTACAGTAAAGTGACAAAGTATGTATTTTTCTCAGTGGTTTGAAACTGGTCGAAGATACTAAAACAAAGTGGATCTATACTACTCGTACGTGAATTGTTATTATTTTAAAAACATGTACTTAAACGACAGTACATTTATAGCAATGCCCAAAAAGGTAAAAAAAGTACCCAAAGAGTAGAACTAGTTTAAAACCTTTTATACAGAAAATAATAGAGTAATAGTACGAGAAATAACATATATTTAGTTGGTAAATTGGATAAAGAATAGAGTAAAACTAGTTTAAAACCTTTTATAAAGAAAATAATAGAGTAATAGTTAATACTATGAAAAATAACGTGCATTTATTTAGTAAATTGGATGAGAACAGAATAAAAATTGTTTAAAACTATTAATTTATAGAGAAAACTGTCGGTTTATAGCTAATATTAGGAGTTTGAACGTACATTTAGTTAAGTTTGGTTGTTTGAGACCGGAGCGCGTTAGGCTAGGCTAGGTAGGGGCTACGGACGCGAGGCTACGAGTGCTCGCTACGGGAGGTCGCGAGAGACTGGCTGCGGACGGTAGACTCTGGCGGAGTTCGACGTAGCGGCGTAGTGAGGTGTGCACTGGGCGCTACGATAGACCTTTGAGTTACGATAAACTGGGGTGGAAAGCATGCTGAAAATAATACTCTGCTTTAATGGGGTGTTTATTATAATTCAATTAATGTTTTTGTGTTAATTATTACTTTTTTTTAATTTAACGTAAAACAAATTTAATAGTCTTATTATTAAGTTTAAATATTTTTAGTTTTTATTTTAGTGACAGCTGTTTCATTTCGACAAACTGCGGAAATTAATTATTTACATGATTTTATTTAACCCCCCCCCCCCCACTTTCCACCATTCCAATTTGAACGGGTTTTTTTTTTAAATATTGATTTATTATCGGTGAAACCGGTTTATTTAAAAATAATTACAATTCTCTATTCTATGAGGTTTTTACATTTATAATGGTTTCTTAATTGAATTATTTAAATGTGTTGTATTGTTTTGATAATGTGAACATACTGAGAAGTGGTGAATATATAAATTTCCTTACTTTATTAATTAATGTTATATTAGGATCATTCGTTCGTTTGTTAATTTCTAATTGTTCGAGTAAATTTAATCTTAGGCCCTTTCTTTCTATATGTAAAGGTTTAGGTTTGTTGTTGTCAATCGGGACGTGATTATTTACTATGAGATGTTCTTGCGAATTTTAAAGAAGTGTTTTTATTTTTATAACATCTTATATGTTCTTTGAATCTAGTTGACAAAGTCCTTCCCGTCTGCCCGATATAGGTAGCGTTGTCACAATAATAAAAACTAAAAGGCGCCCTTTAGGTTATTTTTCACAAAAACGGCGCTATACAAGTAATCCAATTATTATTATTAAAAATATTCGCAGAACTTAATAATAACATTATTAAATTTGATTTACATTATATTTTAAAGAATTAAACATTGTTTGTATTTCTATTATATTCACCTATTTATATACATGATACGAAAGCGATGATTTCCTCATCAGGAATATATAGAATATTAAAAATTAATAATGTCAAATATAGAAAAATGATAAACAGTAGAACACAATAATATAAGAATAGACAAATTATAAACTAAACAAAAATTGATTAAAGCAGGTAAGTAATTAATCAGAAATGTCAATTTATTATCAATATTAATATGAAATATACGTTCAAGAGACAATGAAAGAATCGCTTTCGAAACATATAGTTACCAATGCATATTTATAACCTGGTGAATACTACGTACATTTTTAAATTCATTTACTAAAACGTATTTTATCAGGACAAAATAAAATACAAAAACATTTTGTACGTTATGTTAGTTTTAATATACTCGTTGTCCTGACGAAGGAAGGGTACTTCCGAAACCAGTTCTTTTATCAAAAAGTGGTCGAAAATAAATTTATTTCTTTACATTATACTAAAAAGTAATTGATCGGGAATTTTTGTTAAATTTATTTAAAATTACTGAATAAAATAATTCTGAACATTTTTGATTAATTATTAACTACTTTAAACAATTTCTGTTTATGTTTATCATTTGTCTATACTTGACATTATTATTTTTTAGTATTCATATATTCCTGATGAGGAAAGCATCGCTTTAGAGACATGTTTAAATGTACATATTAATAAAGTGGTGGTTACAAAGTAATTTTTAATTAATTTATTAAAAATGACGCCACAAAGTGAATACCAATCTTTTGATGAAATTATAAATTTATATGTTTTCATTGTATTAAGAATGCCAGAAGTTCGACTTCCACTGACAATTCTAAGCGCTATTCTAGAGGAAAGACGTCCAGTGGGCCGCTCCAGGCACAGGTAGGAGAAGCGACTCAAGAGGCTGGGCCTACTATGGACGGATGCCGTAAAAGTAGCACAGGACAGGGACGCCTGGAGGCGTCTTGTCGATGCGATGGGTTCCCGACCCGAGTAGGACAAGGGGAAAAAGATGTAAAGCAATGTTTATTTTATACTAAAAAGTAGGTTTCCGGGAATTTTTGTTTTATTTTGTTAAATTCGTATTTAAAAAATAATTGGGCACAATTTACTTGACAAATACGGGGCCCGTTCTAGCGAGCATTATGTCAATGCCGCTTGGAAGAGCAGCGGCTGTGGGAGTAAATGTGGGTGGTTTTACCTCTCCCCGATCCCCCCTTTCAGCGGGGCAGAGGGGGAGTGGAATTTCAGTATTTCACAGCGCAGTGGAACCAGTATGGGGGATTTTAGAAAGCATTCTGTACGGAATATCGCATGGAGGTTCCTAAACGAAGGTTGTGTCTGTGTTATGTATATTTTGTGTGAGGGAAAACTTGTTTTAAATGAGGGAAGATTGGGGAATTGAAGAAAGAATTTAGATAGATGAATTCAAGAGGAAGCTAAACAGAGGAGGAGAAATGTTTAATCTTTTTCTGTAAACCGAGATGCGGGCTTAAGGCGTAGGGTAATTTAATTAATTGGGAAAAAATATTTATCCATGTAGAACATATTGATAAAAGATCATTCAACATTTCTGCTTCCGATCGTCTGAAGCCAGTGAGGCTATGTCATCCCCATTTAGGATATGTTGTGAGGCTAAAGGTATCGAAGAGGGGAATAATATATATATTTTTGGGAAAATTAATAGCATAGCAATAAAAACAATAAATCATTCCAATTATAAATTTTCCACTGTTGTGTTACATCAGTTAGCTTAAACAATGTCAGTCGGGGGAGGGGAGGGTAGAGGGGGATATAGGAGTGGGATAAAGGTACAAAGGACTAGAGTAGATGAAAAGGTGGTTTAAGTTAACGAGTTCGAGAGCGGTCGTGTTATGGGTTTTATTTTAATGTGACGTATAGTTGAGTCAATGTGGAAATAATTTAAGTTAAATGAGTACGTAGATCTGTAGATGAAAGAGTTTTGTTTGGAATTAGTTTTACAATGGGGGATATCAAGAGTAAGTGGCTGTCTGCTGTTGTGATTTGGGATATGAAATAAGATCAGGGCTATCAACTAATATTTCTATTTTTGAAACTGTTAATACATGGTGGAATTCCATTATAGTATATTATAATAAAACCAATTTAAAACTTTTTTCCACTTTAATTAAAGTGGAAAAAAGTTTAAAATTTATTTTATTATAATATGCTATCAACTAAGTTGCGTGCGATTTTAAATGACTACGGAATCCGCTGTATTACGGAATTCGGCAAGTTAATGCCGGTAAATTAAAAAAACTGTACCAAGTGTTCATTGCTAACATGAGATCTAAAAGACCGGTAGTTTAAGTACCTTAAAAACTATTTTGGACGCTTTCAATTCTGTTTTTATGTACTGCATAGCCTGGATTATGGGAAGAAGGACGGTGGGGAAGTAACTGGCTATTCAGATCCGGTAAAAAACACGGCTAAAGCCATTTCAAGCAGCGTCTCATGTCCGAATGGTGGTATTTCTCCAGGGCGATTCTACATATTATTTTTAATGGTTAGATTGTGAAGTAATACAAGTCAATCAATTAAACTTTACTTGCGCACGCCGGATTTGAATCCGCAACCTCCGGATTCGTAGCAAAGGATCGTAACCTCTCAACCACGGACGACGTCAATCTGTCTCATTGGGAAATTGTTGTGTCGAACAGGATAAAAGTTTTTTTTTTATGTTTTAATGGGTTTGATCTCTTCTCTATAAGTAAAAAAAATGTTTGTCTGTCTGTTCTCGATTTTCTCAAAAATTACCCGGAAGGTTTAGAGAGTAGTTTGAATGAAATCCAATATGTATAATTGTTGCTGTAACGTTTTAAAATTAGTATGAAAAACATTGAACACGCCGTGTTGTATTGAGGTTAGATCATAGATATACCAATCTGGTTAGCCACAGATTACACATTTAAAAGAAGATGATTTGTTTGGGTAGGATACTTTCAGAATTGAAAAAAGCAACTTAAGGGCTTTTGAAAAAATAAATGTTTGGATGAAATAAAATTTTCAAATTTATTTGTCTCTGTTTGAAGATAGTAATAGTCGTCAAAAGGCATTACTTTCGCTGTAAAATCAATTATGGCACCCAACGAAAAGCGAGAATTCACAACTTCATAACTTTAATCGAAAAATAAACACTCCCGAGCAAGGCCGGGTACACATCAGTACATCTAGTACAGTAATAAATATTTTCTTTAAAGGCTACTAGAAAGTCTTAAAAGATGAATAATTGTAGGCTTAATCTTATTAATGTTTTTAATAATTAAAATTAGAGAAAGATTTTTTTTTTTAATAAACTTCACCAAACTTTTTTTTAATCCGTATCAAAAAAAAAACATTAAAGGCCTATGCTTGTGAAAATATGAAACTACTTAAACCCTATATTTTTATACTATTGTATGAAGGTACCACTTTGTGGTTATCCATTATACTATTGTATGAAGCTATCACTTTGTGGTTATTCATACAATAGTTTGTAAGAAGTTACCACTTTGTGGTTATCCATTATACTATTATATGAAGCTACCATTTTGTGGTTATTCATACAATAGTTTGTAAGAAGTTACCACTTTGTGGTTATCCATTATACTATTGTATGAAGCTACCATTTTGTGGTTATTCATACAATAGTTTGTATGAAGTTACCACTTTGTGGTTATCCATTATACTATTGTATGAAGCTACCACTTTGTGGTTATTCATACAATAGTTTGTAAGAAGTTACCACTTTGTGGTTATCCATTATACTATTATATGAAGCTACCATTTTGTGGTTATTCATACAATAGTTTGTATGAAGTTACCACTTTGTGGTTATCCATTATACTATTGTATGAAGCTACCATTTTGTGGTTATACATTACAATCAAATGAAACACTCAAACTTCGTTTTAACCACATTTATTAGTATACACTTGCCCTGACGATGGAACGGTTGTTCCGAAACCGGTTGGTATTTTATTAATTCCTTTTTTTCGAAAATTTCTTCTCGGCATTTTAAAGAAAAACCTTCACAATGTTTTTTTGAGGATATTCAACACCTTAAAACATTTTGTAAAAAATACGTAGGACTAACTCAGGCATGAGCCAGAGTAAACTTACTATCTCGGAAGCTGGGCGTACTGTACGGAGCCCGCAGATACTGCAGGTAGTACACAACTGCTGATCCTGTACAAAGCGCACTGTTGAATTTGGTCTGGAGCTTCAAATACCGGAAAAAAACCCTTGACTCTGCAGAAACGCGCGGTCTTAAAAAACGGATTGCGAAGTTTAGACCACAGCCGTCAGGTGGGAGAATGCTGTCCTTGTTCTACCGATATTTCAACGGAGGATCTTCTGATGAACTAGCGTCATTGACTCTCTTCCAAAATACCCTATAAGCATCCTCAAAGACGACATGTTAAAGGTCATATTTATGATAAATGCCTAAAAAAACATTCTATTTTAAAATATAATATTTATCGTATCGCGTAATAATACGATAATATTAAATGTATCAACACCAGGACTGAGCATCACAAACACTCGCGTGTACCTAGATTACATGAAGTTAGTAATAGATACGCAGATGTGGCGGATCTATTTAACTGCACAAGAAGGCTATACTATCATATCTTTTCAATCAATTTTATATGTACGCATATCTTTGCCTTTTACATCCTTTATGAACTTGTATTCTCTATATACTCTCTGATGTCATTGTACGACCTAATGCCACATTTAATAGTTAAATTTTAAAATTATTCGTGCTGTATCTTATGCTTGTTAGTTAACTGTTACATGCAATTACTGTTTATGGTATATTTCTACCGTTGATATTAAATAAATATTATTTTTGAATAACTAAATATTCCCGCTTAGTACACGGGACACACTTTCAAGGGCAGGCATTCACATGCAGACCAGCTATTCGTCTTGTGTAGACTGTAGAGTCCAATATGGTGTCCAACATGTAATATTATTTATGTGGACCCGCGCCAACAATAAAGGGACGCCATCTGCCGCCGAAGACCGAACTTCACGAAAATATCGCCGACTTGTTTTGCGCGGTTTACGGCTTTGGTTTACATACAGCGCGTGTTTTACATCGCGTTGGACAATGCTTTGTTCATATTTCCAGAAAAGGGAAAATTGCATTTGCACTGACTTTACTAGAATGATTCATACATCGTCTCATGCATTCTCTTTTGTTTTTCCGAAATTCGACATTTATTTATTTTTAAAAAACAAACAGTTTTTTATGAAGATTTATATATCCAGAAATACAAAGCGTGTCAATTTTATTTCAATTGACGATTTATTTTACATTTTCATAGAAATAATTTATTTATTTGCAAGAAACAAACAGCCTTTAACATAAATTTATATACAAAGGAAGTTTAACAAAAGGTAAGCCAACAAAGTTTCTTGTGCTAACAGTGGTTAAATAACGATTTTTTAATAGAAAAAAATAACGAAGTGAGATGTAAGGGGGGAGGAAGAGGAATATAGGATAGGGACAGGAAATTCTCTCGATACATTTTATACTTTTATATTGTGAAGAATGTCGATATTGTGAAACTGTGCATTATATAAATCAGTTTGTCGGGTTGGACTTTATAGTATGTGAATGTTTATAAAGCTAATGAGCTCTGGCGAGTCCAGGCTATTATTCGTAATTTTAAATAACAAGGCATGTCTTCCTCCGGCGTCACATTTGCGTCATATGTTCTCCTTATACTCCTTTCTTCAATGATCCGCTCTACACACCCAAACTATCTAAGTATTCCTTTCTTAATCTTTCTCATTACACTTAAACTCAACCCTTTTCACACGGTCATACATGGTTTTACCACATATTCGCCTCGGGGATTTCCTTTTCTACAGCATCCATTCTGATTTCATCCTGTTACTGCCTCATGCCTCACTGTGCCATACATCATGGTTGGTATCAGCACTAGCTTCGCTTCTTTCGGCATTTTTTTGTCAGTACCAACCGTTCAGTCCTCCGTTAATGGAGTTTCCTGCATTCACCTTCTTTCAATATCGCTATCCCAAATACACAAACTCATCGACCTGCTCTAAGTATTCATCGTTCAAAACTATATTGCACACTGTTTACTTAATCTATCTTTCAAACACCATGACTTTAGACTTACTTACATTAATCATTAGCTCATTCTACATACATACTTCCTGGATAGGAGAGACTGTATGAAAATATTGCTGAATGTTTTAAAAGGAAAAAGCTAAGAATTTTGTCTTTTAAATGTGGTTTCCATGACCATTTTAGATCATACGACGTACGTCTTGCATACTTCAACATTAATTCAATTAAAATTAGAAGGCAAATTAATGATTTAATATGTTTGGATAAAATAATTCACGATCATCTCAACACTTCAAAATGTCTTAGCGGTATTGAAAAAAAACCTAATTCCTATTGTCTAAGCCGCCATAGCACATTCCACTTGATACATTCGGAAATAATATCGCATACTTGGTCCTCTGTCTCAAATGCGTTGAATATATTATAAGCAACTCGTTTTAAAATCACGTTTAAATGTAGCAACACCAGGACTGAGCATTGCAAACACTCGCTTGTACCTAGATTACATGAAGATAGTAATAGATACGCAGATGTGGCGGATCTATTTAACTGCACGGCAGGTAAGTACTAGAAGGCGATACTATCATATCTTTTCAATCAATATTAATATAACTTAAGTTATTAAATAAATAAATAAAGATAGATTGTGCTAATGTAGACATTTTTGTCGATAATCTGTACAGTTTCAGAAACAATGTCCAGCTTCTACTTAAAAACATGTAAAAATTATGTATAATGTATCACTTGTGTCTCTCTTTGTGTCTCTTGTTTCTATTGTATTATGTATCACTTGTGTCTCTCTTTGTGTCTCTTGTTTCTATTGTATTATGTATCACTTGTGTCTCTCTTTGTGTCTCTTGTTTCTATTGTATTATGTATCACTTGTGTCTCTTGTTTCGATTGTATTATGTATCACTTGTGTCTCTCTCTGTGTCTCTTGTTTCTATTGTATTATGTATCACTTGTGTCTCTCTCTGTGTCTCTTGTTTCTATTGTATTATGTATCACTTGTGTCTCTCTCTGTGTCTCTTGTTTCTATTGTATTATGTATCATTGAGTGAATTTTTGTAATATTGTGTTTGAGTATCCTTTGTCAGATTATTTGTAATTTTATGAAAATTGTGTATACATGCATTTTTTTACGTTATTGTGGACATCTGTAAAAACTTAGTATAAATAAATAACTATGGAAAAAAAAGAAAACAGATGTACTTATATATAGTAGAATTTCGAATATTTTATATCGCGTTCAAAGAATCTCGCCGTAACGAAAACGAGTAGAATTAATAAGTAAAGGAATTTGCGAACTTTTAGTTTTGTGGAGTAATGTTTTTTTTCACGTCAGTGCCACAACGCAGATAGATTTAAAGAGATACAGGGTGTCTGGAAGTCCAACCGACAAACATACAGGGTGTTTCTTCATGGTGAGGCATCTATCACCCAAAATGATACAAAATAATCAAATAAAATATATTCAATTTTGGAATAACTTATTGAAGCTTATAAACCTCATTGTACTATGATGTTTACACAATAAGGTTATACAATGATGTTTATACAATAAAGTTATACAAGAGGTTTATAAAATAAGGTTATGCAATCAGGTTTATACAATAAGGTTGTACAATGAGGTTTATACAATAATATTATACAATAAGGTTATACAATGAGGTTTATACAATAAAGTTAAATAATGAGGTTAATAAGCTTCGATAAGTTATTCCAGGTTTGAATATTAATCCTAGACTTGTAGAAAAAGTCAACAAACCTCCCATATAAATAAAAAGGATATACGAGAGAAATCTAAAAAAATATTACAAATAAATTCGAGTAGAATCTTTGTAGTTATGATAAAAGGGTGGCAGCCAAAAATATATGTAAATTAATCGAAGTATGATACTGATAAACATGACGGTACTGATTCGGGTAGTTTTAGCTCAGTGGATTAGAGCGCAAGGTCCCGGATAGACCATGAGATCTAAATGTTTGATTACAAGCTCCTACCGATACATTTTTCCTTTCTGTGTCTCTTCAGTTTCAAGTTTCATTTTGAGAGTTGTTAATATTATCTTCAGTGAATTAAAAAATAATAATATATTTGCGCCCGCCGGGACTTTAACCCGCCACCTCCGGATTCGTAGACGAGGATCGTATCCACTCAATCATGGAGGTCGTCTTGACACCTTCTTTCGTACAGATTCCATACAGGTCGTCTATCCACATGGTTTCCGTATGAAAAGTTGGACTTCTGGCTCTGTTTTGATGCCTGTTTTCTTTCAGTTTGATGCTAATTATTTGACAGCTCTCATTGTTTTACGTAGGTGAATATTATTCTACGTATTTTGTGGAAATGTTGCGTGTTTATTTGTTAAAGGGATCATAAGTAGACTAGACTATCACCTAAAATAACCTGGTCTCATTAGTTCAGTGGTAAAGTGGTTGTCCCGGTGACAGAGGTCCTGGATTCGATTCCCAGATGCGGCTGATACCTTATATTTTCCGTTTCTTTTTTTTGTTTCATGTTTCTTTTGAAATTTGTTACAGTGATGTATTTCAGTTTCATCAAATTATTCAAATAAATTACATAAGATTTTTAATAATAATCACCATCACATTTTTCAACTTTAAATTAAAGTTAGTTGTACAAAAAAGAATTAACTACACCCTAGACTTTTTTCTGAAAATAAATTATCCGCATTTTAAAGTAAAACCGACAAAGTGTTTTTTTGCGAAGATTTAAAATTTAAAAAAGCTGCGTATCGTAGTGGGACGGTCAGAAACAGGTTAAATTTCTAAATTAATTTTCACAATAATAAGGAACTCCAGTGAAAAATATAATGTCCTTAAAAATATACGTTCATATAGAACAGCAAACCTACATAACTTTTATTATTTATAATTATATAATATATGTAGAATTTATAAATCGTTATTTAAAAGTGAATAAATAATCATCTCATCAAAACACCTTGTTATATTGGTGCCATTCCATTTGGAACATCTGACGTTAGATGTATATTCTGTTTTTTTTTTGGTTAGTATGGGTATTTCCATTTATCGATTTTGTTTTGTTTTTTTTTTTTAGTTTGGCGAAATTGATTTTAAGCTTTTAAATTTTTTTTCAATATTAAAAAAATATTATTAATGGCATAAATTAAAGTATTCATGATCAAACCAATTATCAATACGGATACTATGATAATGTTAATGCTCAATACTATTATTATTCTTTAGGTTAAATTTTCTAAAAGGATGCATAATTTTATTACTAGTATTTAGTGATGGTTTACTATGAACAGAATATAAAATTATGTACGGTAAAGTTCATCCTTGTTTTGAAATTTGATATTCTAACCTCAAAATTGATCAAAACCGACCGGCCATAGATTTGGAGCGTT
>JAHDVE020010872.1:0-29782 GCA_022606495.2 Halesus radiatus
GTATGCCAATATCGAGTTGTTTGGCGCTCAGTCCTCTCTGCCTACCCCTGCGGCGAAACGGTGTGATGGTTGGTTAGTTAAGTTAGTTAGTTAAAATTATATGTATATAAAAACAACATACGACTACAAAAAACTAATTTATTAATAGTGTTCCTATTCTGCAAAAATCTGCAGTCTGGTAATATTTTAAATCCAAACAAATTCGTAGACGGTGTGTCGTAGTTTTCTATCACACGATGCCTTTAACGGTTAAAAAAAACTTATTAAAACATTCGACGGTGCTATTTGATCAGTTTGCATCGAAATCGTTTGGTGCGACAAGGTATTCGCTGCAAGTAACTTAGTGAATACCTTCGCACACAAAGCGATTTCGTCGCTACTATTCAATAGCAGCGACATAATCGCTCTGTGTGACCGAGTCTTTCGCATTTTAGATTGCTCTGCAGTTGTCATAATGAAGGGAAAATGTCAGAGAGTTTTAAATCGCGTTTGCATGCAGGTATGAAATTTTTTTTTATTACTAGACAAAAATTTTTTATCTTCCCAGATTTACTAAATTTGTCAAAATTTTCCGCTAAGGTAGCAACTTCCTTCGTATTTATTTAATATATCAACCTAAAACTTCAGCTTAACTTCTCGACGCGCTGGTGAAAATTAAATGAAGTACGCGATAGACAAGGTATTACATCCTGAAGAGTCTGCGAAGTAAATAATTCTCGCATTCGGAGGATTCCCGTACCTGACAGAATAATTTGTGTATACGTTTCGCATTTGAAAGCACAGAGTACAGAATATCTCCAGAGTAGTTATTTCCAAGTGTGAATCAGGGTGTGAAGATTAGAATAACAGGAGATGGGCCAAGGTTGAACCACGCATCCAATATTAGAAACACGTGTTTGATAAAAAAACATGCACGACAACTGGAATGAAATGAACTACGTGTAACACCGAGATCGCGCTGTCTGGCGAACATTATAGCTCCATCAGTCGAAGCGATTCCTCCCTATATGTTTTACTGCATATATCGATGATATTAGTCCCACCTGCACAGTGGTCAGTTGTAACGTGAGAATGGATAGCAAATTTCAATTAAACTTTGAAGTACGAACACAGTTTTTTTTTTAATTAAAGTTTGTGAATTGCAACTACTACTCATCAGAACGTGTAAATGTACTGCATTTTGAGTGTGTATTTTATCGTTCACTTATATCTTGCATACTTACATAAAAAAATGTAACAAATAAAGGGTTTTCAGTGTTGAAGCGGATCGTGCCAAGAATTTACAAGAAACTGTTATCGGAATAATTCCAAATATTATTCCAATACTATAATAATAGAAAGGTTTTGTAGATATTTTAAAGAGGTTGCATGCTATGTACGAGTATAGCTCGGCAATAAAATTAGACATTTAAAATAGTGAAACTACATGTTTTAATTGCTATGGCAGTACAAAGGTGCTAACTTTGTTTTTGAAATTTTGATCAACACATAAAAAAAATCACATTCGAATTTGGGAGTTCGTTTTAAAGTAAGAATGCTAAGATTTCTTTAAAAATTTTATCTAAATCAAATTTAATTATGTTATTATTAAGTTCTTCAAGTATTTTAGTTTTTACTATTTTTACAGCTGTTTCGGCGTTCAAGGCCATTTTCAAACTGTGATCAGGCCACATTGCGACGACTTACTTATATGAATTTATATAATTACAGAACATAGTAACAACATTATTAAATTTTTAAAGAAATTAAATGGAGTTCTATGAAAAACACAAGAACAGTTAATAGTCTAAAATTTAATGGTGTTTATTGTTTTGTTATTCATCTAACATCTAATACGTGATTATTTCAATGCAGAAATTTATGTACTGAATATTAATATATAGCGTTAAAAAAAAAAACTTAACAGAAAATGGTCATAAAATGTCTGAATACCGTTTGGTGATATTAAAAAAACATGCAATTAGACCATAGTATCTACACAATCATCTTCCTATGAGATATCTTGGTATTGTCAATTAAAATGTTTTAAACGATCGCAGCGCCCTCATTTTTTTATTATTGTAAAATTTCAGACTATATAATTTAATATTTACTGGCAAAGAACATATGTAATTGACTCCAATTGTGCGAGTTGGGATATGTGATTTTTCATCTCTAACATTTCGTTGATCTGTGTTTTAAATGAAACTATACGAATGAAGAGCTTCAGGCGAGAAACTTCCACAGAGCTTTAAGTTTACATGAAGAATGAAATATTATTTAGAGTTTCAAGAAAAGTAACCAAACTAATACAGATATGGTTGGGCAAAGACACCAAAACCAAAATTTTAATAATGTGTCCCTTACACTTATTGCTTTTTTCTAAATGCCACGATTAATTAATTTAAAGGAGATTTTTAGTACTGCCCTGAAAAAGTTATGGTAGTAAAGAAAGCTATAAGTAATAAAATATCTTTTTTTTTAGTTTTTTCGCGTCATATTTAAATATTATCTGAAAATACGAACATGCAAATGCTGTTTCATAATTCATTTCATCTTTCGCAACATAGGTCAACAGACATTGCTTTATTACTTGATGTTTTAATTAATGTTGGTACTTATCTAAAATTGAACTGTTGAAATAGTCAACTATTGTGTAACGATTTTTCTAATTGATTGAAAAGCCAATGAATCATTTAAAAATCTGTTGACATTAATTATTATGTTGATAAAACCAAAATATTTAATGATTCATATTTAAAATTGTATTTACTTTTTTTAAATAAAGTAACACATATTTAACAACATTTTTGAGTCAATAATTATGCTCAATGATTTATCAATAACAGTTGCGAGTATTAAACGAAATCAAATGATAAATAAACCATGAAAATCTTCCATTTTCATTCGAGTTTTAACATAGCTTGACATTTAATTGCAGATATTTATTATTTTGTAACCTCAAAATGTCATTACTATGGAAAACTCTTGAATTTGTCTTTAAAATGTGTACTTCGCATCAAAATGTTTTCACATGTTCGCGTTTGACACTTCGTTTTAAAGAAACAATGCAATCAATACAAAAAAAAAAACTTTCGAAATTTTTATCTGCGAAAATGATTTTATTTTAATTTTATTTTTCTAACATTTAATACATAGTTATTTTGATACACATTTCAGAAAAATCTTAAAAAATATTATTAAAATTCTCTATTCTATAAGGCACTTACAATTGGAATCTGTTTTCCCCACTTTAATAATTTCAGTTTTTCTTTATTGTTTTATAATGACGTAAATGTTATTAGAGCAAAGAATTTCAATATGTCTGGTAAATACCTCAATTATTTAAAAGAAATAGATTATTTAGGTTTCATGAAAATACTGAAACCCTAAATAATCTATAATAATCTCTAATAATCAACCCTACTGAACAACTGTTGAGCCGAAATTTTGCCTCAACACTGTTCAAATTCACAAATACGCTTTTCTATCAAATTCTCGATTAAATTTACGATCAATTTGGATATTGATTTTGTGGATTAAGTTCCCCTCAGCAAAGGACTAGTTATAAAAAGTGTCAACAGGATGAACAGAGGCCACTGAAATGTCAAATGTAATGATTACATTCCGATCTATTTTACGCGAATCAAATATTGGATGACAAAGATTTATTTCCGTTTTCGAATGTCAAAACATGTTGTTTTTATGTTTAAAATAAATCTGAAGAGAACCTAACTTATTTTAGTTGTTATAAGCTAAGTTTTGTCTTTTTTTTCACGGACGAGAAACGTCAAATGTGCGAAACCAACGAGGTGCTTTTGCAGCATTAGCAAAAATCAAGGTAACCCTTTATTTTCGACATATTTTTAACGCGCATGTTTACAAAGTATAAAATGTTGATTTATTTATTAATTTAAAAAAAAAATTATATGTATTCATAATAAATAGAATATTAACTAATCTATGTTAATTTAATATTGAATGTTTTTACTTTGATGTCACTTTATTGTCTTAAAAGTGGGCGGGCACTATTTTAATGTCTGTGAAAGTTGAAGGGTACCTTCATAGATAATTTAGGAAGATCAACGATAAAAAAAATGCTTGGAAACAGGCGAACAGAGCGAATGCTTAACAAAACATTTGGCTGATCTGTACCTCAGATTGATCATTCAAAAAGTTGGGAAGAACGGCCGTAAGAAGTAATGAACGGATGTTTTTTCTTATTTTAATTATTAACGTTATATTAGGATAATTAGTTATTTTTTTGATCTTTATTTTCTCGATTTCACCTCTCGTGTAGACCCTTAAGACAAAAAAAACCTCTCACTCCATCTCAGCGAAATTTAGATTCGGCCTGATAGATTCCCTACCTCATAATGAACGGATTGAAATCGTTAATCCATATGTTAGAATCCTGCATCTATAATCATGCTCACAGAAAATCACATTCTACTCGGAAACAATGTTTAGGCATAACACAGGCATGCACGTGCCTATCATACATACAATGTTTACTTTGCGTGGGAAAACTGTTCGCTTTTAAGTTGTTTTCTCACTCCACAAATTTTGCTCAGAAAGTGGAAAATTATTGATATTAGAAATTTTAAGGAATCGAATAACAAACCATAAGATATTTTTATTAAGGACCAACACTCAAAAATAGACCTAAATATCACTTCGTACTTTGCTAACTCAAGTACAATACTATAACTGATTTATAGGTAAATTTTACATGGTAATTAGATTTAAATTTTATGAAATATATACCAAAATGGCTGAAAATAAGTCCAATTTTATTCAATTAATTTGTGCTGTTTCACAACTTATTCATTTAAAAATAATATATAGTGGAAGATACTCTCAGTATCGCCCTGGTGAAGGACCACCATTCAAAATTGAAACGTTGCTTGAAATGGCTTTTAGCCGTGTTTGGTGACCAGATCTCCCCTCTTCCCCTTCCCCTATCATTCTCCTCCCCAATACCTTCAGCCTCGCAACATTCCCTAATTGAGGATGCCATAGTCTCACTGGCACGATTGGGAGCAATTGGGACTCTTGTGTGGTATTCATATAAAAAATAAAATTAAAATTGAAAAACAGTGGAGGTAATTATGACCTTTTTTTCCTAAAATTCCAGGATGTATTTCATATAGAATCTAAAAGATAACAGATTGGGGATTTTTCAGTCCCCATATAGAATTTAAAGATAAACCATTCATTATATTTCTTATATTATCAGGCTGTACAGTGTGTATGTTTGGGTGATAGGTAACCTACTTTAAGTGTGACTATCCCTACAGTGTTTTAAAAGTTTTCCATCGACAAATCAAAACATATTGTTGTTATCTGTTTGGCCACTTTGCACCGAGTGGCAATAATATTCAGCATAGAGCTTTGAGGATATTCCGGAGAAACATGGCTAATTTGCGGCGGGATATAGCACCGGAAATGACTTGTAGGATTGCATCATGGCGGCGGCGCAAGGCGTATACCACTTCCGGGAAACTCTGGAAAAGACGACTTGGAAAGGCTTCCGATACAATTAGATTTAACTGAAAAGGTTCCTCTCTAAACTCAAGGGATGAAATAATAATCATATTTCAAATAAATTGTTATATTTTGATGAAAATGTAAACAGGCTTCAAAGAATTAATATGCTTTACCGGATTAAATAAATCCTGAAAATAATGAAGCGGTATGTAATATTTTTAATTTATTCACATTACAAAGAGATTTTTGGGCAAGGGTTTGATAAATTTCTAAAAATGAGTAAATTCAACATCACTAACGGTAATATATTTTCACATCAAGCATAATTGTAAAATCATCAAGCAATAATAATCGGTGAAAACACGGAAAAAGTATATAAGATTAAGTACTTGAGAATAATATTAGACTATTTTGCCGATTTCATTGTAAGAAAAATCCTAAAGAGGTGTGTTCCCTTGGAAGAATTAGGTAAAATTTCGATTAAAAAAAAACAGGTTTTGACAGCATATACTGCTGTTCTAATATTATTTATCTAAGTAATGTAGGGAGCTTTAAAAACTTCAATTAATCCAGAATAGAGCAATGAGATAAAATTCAAAATTTTATTAAAGAAAATACGGGAAATGCCAAAGGAATTAAACATAATGAGTTTTAAACCAAGAATTTTCTATAAAATTTAATAATTTACTACCATCCTTCTTTAGAGATAAGCTACAATACAATAGAGACTTTTACATGCACCAAGACATAAATACGATATTAGACTAAAAAATGTACTCAAATGCATTGCTTACTTCACAGTGAAATAAAAAGTATACCTATATTAAGCATATTATTAGAGTAAGATAAAAAATTATGTATTTAATAAGTATTACAAATAAGAAATATGTAAATTAAATGTAAAAACTATTTATTACCTATACATTAGACCACATGAAGAGGAACATTTTAAGTTTAATAAATAAATTTTTTAATTTTTTTTGCCGAATGATGAATGCTGAAAGAGGTTCGACAAATCTTTGCACAGAGCTTGCATTTGTAGACCAAATAAAAGTTCTATATGCTTTTTAACGATCCAATCAGAGGAGTC
Source organism: Halesus radiatus (assembly GCA_022606495.2). Classification (NCBI taxonomy): domain Eukaryota; kingdom Metazoa; phylum Arthropoda; class Insecta; order Trichoptera; family Limnephilidae; genus Halesus; species Halesus radiatus. The sequence continues at coordinate 6,560 of JAHDVE020010872.1, forward strand.
TGCGAATTAATTAATCAAATCAAACTCTGAAGGATTCCGACCATATTTTTTATACATGCTTTTAGTGGAAAAATGAAAAATTAACTATTAAAAAAGGCATCTTCGACGTACACTTTTTATACATTTTCTCATGTCTCTGTGTAATAATAATAATAATAATTGGATGATTTGTTTACCGCTTTTTTTATGAAAAATCACCTCAAGGGTAACATCGTAATAATAATCAATAATTTTATTCCTGTAATTTTTTCTAAAGAAAATCATGAAAAGTTGTTTTTTCTTCAGCCACTTGGTTTAGACATTGTACTCGTACACTTTTTCTAATTTTTCTGCGAAAGTCCATTTTTTTCGCATTTTCAATTATTTGTTCAATATGTTTTTTTTTTTTACCTCCTACTTATCTTAATTTATGCAATATAGTAAAGATGAATGTGAATTCTCCAATTAATGTTTTTATATTGTTATGTTAACTACTGTATGTATCTGTCTTTACTCGTTAAATAAAAATATAATTACGAAAATCAAAAAAATTCTTCAAACGACAACTATTTCATCTCTGGAGATGCTTTATGAATGTGAGGTAATGAATCGTTAAATAAATAATAAATTAAAAGTTGATGAGTATAGCGCACTTGAGGTGATTTTTCATAAAAACGGCGCTATACAAATCATCCAATTATTATTATTATCATAATTCATATTATCTGGTTTCATAGGGGAAATGAAATACAACATTCAACAAACCATCTTATAACAGAGGATTTGAGCACAAGATCGAATCGTAAAAAAAATAATTACACAAATTTACACAAATGGCGCCAATTCTCACGAGGACCTTGCATTAAAATAAATACCCGTATAATGAACACAGCAATCACATCTATGGTAACGTCTGTATTCAAAATATTGCATTATGTATGTTTTGTAAAGAGTGAGCATTAAGTATACATGCGGCAGTTAAAATCTTGTGTGATGATGGGTTTATAATGCACTTTACCCTTAAGTGCAGGACTCTCAGCAGATTTATGATATCATGTGATAATTATAAAGTATACAAACCCAGAGCCCTTCTATGACTTTTGTGTTAAAACTGGGTAGACAGTTTTTACAGGCAAAATACACTGATAGTCAAGTGGCAATTTACCATTATTTTAAGATTAAATTGGTAACCATTCTACGTCGGCTCCTTGTGCGGTAGAATTTAAAAAAAATTAAAGATCAAATTTCGACTATCGGGGATGCTGCTTTGTGAAAAGTGTAAACTTTGAGATCTATATTGATGGCATGAATAAATTATTCAATACAACATCATACATTCTCGCACAAAAAATTCAGAAACTGCCCAGAGTAAGTGTCCAAATTTGCATCCCCAAGTTGGGGAATGTAACAAGGCTACAAAATATCTAGGATTTGGAAGTGAAAGGAAGGAAAAGTCTAGCTATTCAGACATAGTCATTAAACATATTTTCCGTTCTGAATTTTTTTTTTATATGAATAACTCACAAGAGTCCCAACTGCACCCAACCGTCTGGAGCCAGTGAGACTATGGCATTCCCAATTGGGGAATGTTGTGAGGCTGAAGGTATTGGGTAGGGGAAGGAGAAGGGGAAGAGGGGGTGTGGAAATACCTGGCTATTCAGATCTGGTCACCAAACACGGCTAAAAGCCATTTCAAGCAACGTTTCAATTCTGAATGGTGGTCTTTCACCAGGGCGATACTGAGAGTATCTTCCACTCTGGAACGTGCGCAAATATACTCAATATTATTTTTAAATGAATTAATTGTGAAACAACACAAATTAATTAAATAAAAATTACTTGCGCACTCCGGGATTTGAACCCGCGACCTTCGGATTCGTATTCGAGTGCCTTACCCCTCGACCATGGATGCCGTCAATGTTACCATATCACCACTTCAACATTTTCCGCTATAAAATGAAGTGAATTTTTTAGATTGTAAAAATTTCTGTACGTCTACCAATTTTTTTTTTCTTTGCAACTACATTTTCGTATTGATTGTATTATTGTAATATTTTTCAACATTCGTTTAAAAAAAATACGTTACAAAGAATACATTTTTAATGGATATATTTTCCTTTTAAAAATGGTGATGTAGATACCTGCTGAACTGGTAATTTGACAGCTATCAAACACATGAATTACAGCGATGGTAACGCCATCTACATATCCTCTATATTTGCCGATTTATCAATAATAAATTCATTTTCTTTCTGTTGTTCGGCTAGATTAGATTATCTCTCTTTATTCCGTATTTAAATCATTTTATTTTTCTCATATTCTAACATATATTGTGCAATTTAATCGAAAGATTTTGTAATAGTTGTAATACAAGATTTTGTAATACAATAAATCAATTCCTGTTAAACATTGAAGAGTCACTTCATTAACCTGACGTATGCACCTTTGATTAATGTCTTATATTAAAAATTGATATAAATACATGAATCTTGTAGGAATCCAAATAATTATTGATTTTTAAAATTATAAAACACGCATAAAACTGTCAGAACAATTTCCAGAAAGTCCTCTGATGACAAGTTTTCGGATTTTACCCTCTTCATGTTAAAGAACACGACCTTTTCCGTGTTGCCGGATTACATGTATAGAATTCCAGGCATTGCAGAGAATCTGTTTCCTGGTTAGAAGCAGAACCCCCAGTGTTGTATGACAAACTTAACGTATTCGGTTCCATTGCGTAGCGAGTAAGCTTGTGTAGAGAGTTGACAAATTGCCCGGATTGACCTATCGCTGGTATAGAATGATCGATCTTTTAGTCGGCAAGCAAATACACACTCACTCACTTGTCTGCAACCACTGAAGAGATATACCGGTAGAAGTGTGTTGTGGTCAAGTATGTAAGATAATTTTTTTCTTACTGGTGAAATTGATAAAATATTTTCAAATACCAATTTTTTTGTTGTTGAACAAATAATCAATTGCAATGGACTTTGGGCATGCCGTCCACATATGGACATAAGCACTGCATATTCTACCTTACTGGCATAAAAAAAAATAATACTAAAGTGTATAAAATTATTGTAAGAAAATAATCTTCGCTTTCAAAAATAAGCGCGAAGTTACTAACCCCGAAAAGGAGCGCCGCGTTCGATACACCGACCACACCACTAGCAGGCAGGAACCAAGTATGCAAATTGACATACACATTATATTCAAATGTTGACTCCACTCTACATATTCAAACGTACATATGTGCGCAATGCACTACAAGGAACGAGTCGTTTGAGTTAATGTCTAAAAAACAATGTTTTTCGGCAATGTCAGCAAATGTTGTTAAACACTTCCTCAATAGTGTGAGAAAATGCGTTGAAATTTTGAGTGATCATTATTGTGATTTTTTTAAATTCATTAATTAATAATAACTACAGCGATAACGAGGGTTCGTCCGAATTTCAATACGATTTATTTGGATTTTTTTAGTTATATTGGAAATTTTGTTAGGAGTAGATAGTAACAAATTACACTTTGCTCTTGTAATAAGCTTAAAAACATATAAAATGTTTTTAAAATTCCACAGACCGTAACGATTTTGACGCTGTAACCTAAAAAGTATTAGTTTCACATTAATTTTTCGAGAGGGGAAGGCAGTAATTTTCATGACGTTAATGCTCACTGTTTAAAGTGGGAAAAACAAACAGGTTTTCTCCTTCAGGGAAAAAAATGTGGATTACATAAAGTGATTGAAATTTATCACATCAATATAAGAGAGAATTTAAAAAAGTTTATTTTTGAAACATGATATTAATCATTTTGACATCAACAGGTGGCGCTTTGACACCCCCGACGATAGACCACAAATAACTTTACATAATACCTAATATTTCTCCTCCCCTGCGGGAACGTACATAAGAAATATCATGAACCCCGCCAAGTATTACGTACGAGTATAATATCCTAAGCCCCGCGGTTTCTAATTCCGCCTAAGAATTGTTCTTCCCACCACAGTAAGGTTCTATGATGAATTACCCCCCAGGCCGGGTCTGTGACGTATGATGCCTTGGTGGGACTTGCTCATTCATGGAAATTGCCATGAGAATTGGACCGTAAAGTTCGCGAATAAAAGTCTAAAGTTACGAGTGACGAATTGACTCTAATTTTTCAGATGTATCATTTTTTGGTCGTGTTTTTAATGTCGCGAACCAATCAAAAGAATTAATCCTTCAAGTCCTGAATATGCTACTGTTATGTAATAAAACTCAGATTACAGGAATTACTACTAAGTAACAAAGTATTTTTAAAATGTTATTAGAACATAAACGGTGTTATAATAATAAAAGCACTTTTTTAAAATTCGCACATTTCTTGATGAATAATCACGTCCTACTTGACAACAACGAGACCAAATACTTACATGTAGAAAGAAAGGGTATTAGATTAAATTTATTTGAACAATTATAATTTTTAACTCATGATCCCAATATGTATAACTAATTAATAATGTAAGTAAATTTAATTATTCCGCACTACTCAGTATTTCCACAAGACCTAAACAATTTAACATAAGTCAATAGCTTTCACGTAATTCTAAATCAATTAAGAAAACATTACGCTTAATGCGGGGTAAATAGATTCCAAATATGTACTTCATAGAGTGGAGAATCCATTATCACATTTGGTTTCTCAGTAAATCGGTTTCACCGGTGATAAAACATTTTAATAATAAGGCACCATAATTTTTCAAATCGAAATTCGGTAGGGGTAAATAGAATCATATCGATAGTCGTCTTAGCGTGGTCTAACCACAGTTTGAAAATAGCCTTCAACACCGAGACAGCTGTCACAATAATAAAAAAGAAACTTGCAGAACTTAATAATAACATTATTTAATTTGATTTACAATCAATTAAAAAAATGTATTAAATGGAGTTTTACGAAGTAAATACAAACACAATCAATAATAACAGGATACACGGAATCTCAGTATAATGGATTTGGAGAACCAAGAAGGAAAGCTCCTTCTATTTCAATGGCAAACATCTGTCTGTCTGACCATGAGAGGTTATCAGATATCGCTGCTCTACTCTCTTACCATTTACGTGAAATAGTCGAAATTAAGATATTACATTAATTTATCTAACATGGCTCCTTAAAGGGAGGCCTATCACAACTCTAAGAAGGTATTAATTCTTAAACTACATTCAGTTGTCCCTTGCTTTACGTTGTCGCGTATTTAATCCGAACATGTTTATCTCGTCGATCCAGCGGGTTTTCTTGCATCCTTTTAAGAACTGGATTCACACCTACTGAATTTCGACTTTATCTATTGATTATTAATTATTTTTATTTGGTGGCATGTTAATTTATGCCATTATCATAGAAAGCAATCACTTTGTTACGTTTTTGTCGTTATTTTATGGCTTTTCCCCATCAAGGGAAATATTGACCAAGTAATCAGTTAGATTTGAATAGAACCGATTTTTCTTAAAATTAGTTTCTTTTAAACAGGGTATAATATTTGGGTAAACAAAATTGAAGCAAATGAATTATAGTGTAAATTTTTAATCCCAAATTACTTAAATTTGAATGCCCTTTTTACAAATATATATTGTTAATAAATTGTTAATTTGAGGGGTGTTGAGATTTAGAAGGCAGGGAATACTAATAGGGAGTTTACCAATTAAGTTTTACCAATTCATGAATAAAGTTTGGAAATTGGTCATTGATAGGAGACGCTCAAAGAAATTAAAGTCCACAATCCTGCAATCAAAGTAATGCGAGATGACTATGTGGAACCTGGTGAGACGACTAAAACCTTGTCTCAAAAAGAGTGACCTTGTCTCATTCGAGTTATGGAGGAAATATATTTTTTGGCAAGCAAGTGTATTTATGAAACCAGGAATAAAAAGTTGTATTAATGAGTACTGATGACTTTTGTTGGGGAAAATATTATGAATTGACATTATACTTAATTGAAAAAAGTTCTTTGTTCATACCATTTCATTGAATTTAAACATATGTCGACTGGTGTCGTTTAGTCTTAACCTTCTTCAGGACCGTAACCATATTATGAAAAAGTTTTTAAGTTAAGATTAACCGAAATCGGTCGACAGATGTATAAATTCAATAAAGTGGTTTTAAACAAGAACTTTTTTCGTTTAACGTATGTTGTTTACTCTAATTTTATTAACAATAATTATTGTTTATAAAAATAATTGTTACCCTTTGCGCTATGCACAAAAATCTTGTCTTAAAAACTTTAGTTTATCAATTAATTAATGTTATTACTTAATAATGACATTTTACGAATTGGTCAGTTGTTGTCTAACCTGGGGAAAGCTAAGATTAACCGAAACCGGTCGACACATGTATAAATTCAATAAAGTGGTTTTAAACAAAGAACTTTATTCGTTTAATGTATGTTGTTTAGTTTATTTCTTAGCATAATAAAATATTGATATTTTACGAATTGGTCAGTTGACGTCTAACCTAAGTAGAGATCTACTTTAAAATACTTGCAGATAATATCATTTTCTTGTTTTAAAATTAGCGCACAACAAATCAACTACGGAATTTTTACTTTAAATCTTTTTAGAAGTAAAGAAACACTATCGTTAAAATGATTGATCTCATAGAAACATACCGTTGTTTTAAAGCGTTAATAAGAATGATCCCATAGAAATATACCGTTGTTTTAAAGCGTTAATAAGAATGCTCTCATAGAAACATACCGTTGTTTTAAAGCGTTAATAAGAATGATCTCATAGAAACATACCGTTGTTTTAAAGCGTTAATAAGAATGAATTTCTCGTTTTGCATACATTAGCGAAGATATTGAAGACATGCGCTCACATTTTTTTGATGAATTGTTAGATTAGTTGAAAAAAAGTTGATTCATTCTGATAAAAGAGATGATTTGATAGTAGAGGCGTGCCGTCACTCGTCACGTCAATAATCCCAGCACGCCACTATTAAAAGCTGTTGATATCGGAATATAGAAACGAATGTTTTTAATTGCACTCAACTGTGGATAGAGTTGCAGTCATGTCGGATTAAAATCAAATGGTGAGAGCACTCTGTGTCAGCGTTTCAAGCCAATGAAATTAAAAGAGTTACACCATTTTAGTCTGTATGTTCCGAACGAGGGATCCGATATCAATTTGGTTGATGTCAAACGAGATGATCATCCGATAGGCGTTGAATTTACGTAATGCCATTTATCAATCAACAAATCAATCCTTGTCAATGGAGCATGAATCCCTATCAGCTTATTTATTGAATGCCATTCATTAGCATAGGGATCAAACTGTTCTAGTAACTAGTAGTGACCCGAACTACGCAGCATAGATCGAGTTTCTACAATACATTTTTTTTGTGCAATAGTTTTTGGGCTATTATCTCGTGTTGCGCTTCCTTTTCCATCGTTTTGGACAGCGTTACAGTGTCCATCATCAGGTTAGATGTGTAGATTGTGGTATGTTGTGTATTCATGTATGTATAAGTGATACCGTGTTGCGCGCGTTAATCCTCCTAGGGCCGGTATTTGGATATCATATATACCCACACTTAAGAGTTCATATTTAAAATACTTGGCCAATGTATATGGATGTTTTTTTCATGTAAAATACAATATTTTATGATATTATATAATATCCATTGGGATAATTAATTAATAATAAGACTTTAGTAAAGTTTCATTGAAAAAAAAAGGTGAATTTAATAAAGCTACTCGTCTATAAAATATTCGGAAACTGGTTTTTACAAAATAGGGAATTAGAATCAATTTTTAATTTTTTTTTATCAATATTCAAATGCAAACATATATGAGTATATACCCTTTTTTAAAAGTTTGTTTTATTGATAAATTAATTTTCAAAGTTTGCATTTTTCAGAGATCTGTACTGAACGATACCCGTCAGAAGGACAATTTTTTGGATATTTTTTTTCTTAAATGAGGAATAACAGAACATTTTTTTATTAATGTTGAACGTTTAACTACAAAAACGATTTATTTTTTTTGATAAGATCAAAATTTCATAGGAAAATTGAATTTTAACGCTTGAATTTTTGTATCTACCTCCAAAAACAGAGCGCCATACGGTATAGCTGCCATCTCTCAACCTCATCCTTATGAGCCCATGTTTTTCATCAAATTTGAGCCCTTTTATTTTGACGAAACCTTCTCAAATGTCATGCCGGGGGCTATCGAAGGGTTCAGTTATATGAGAGTAAAAACTATGAATATCTGTTTTTTCATGACAATATAAACATAAATAAGTTACATAAATCAAGTACATACAGTGAACCAACCATTAAGTAAGAGCTAAAACCTTTAATTTTTGATAATATAATTCACCTAGAACATGCCTTTTGGGTTTTTGTTTTTATTTTTTTTTTTTGTGAAAAAACAAAAAAAAATTCTTGCTAGAATATAATCATACCGAATTGTTTGGTGTCTGTCTCACTGGAAAAAATCCTGTGTCGAGAGACAGGCGTGGGAGGTACATAAATTATATAATGAAATAACATAAATATAAGAAGAAAGATATGAAAGATAAATTTTAAGTTGTTATTTGGTTGTATAGAGGTTAGGTTGTATTTATTTATACGGGGTTTTTACAGATGTTGAGATATACTTACATGAGAAAAATCCAGTTATAAAAACGCAGTTACTGTAAATAAACTACATAAAATTATAAATAATCAGACAGATGACACATAAAACTATAAAAAAACTCAATGATGCATAATATAAATAGAAGCGAGAGACACAAAACATACAAAAAGAAACACAAGTGATCCATAATATAATTTATTTTTTCATATGAAGCGGTAACTTGGTGATGTGACATTATAATTTATTATACTCGTACTGCCCTGACGAAGCTACGGTAGTAGCGAAACCCGGTTGGCTAAAATATAAATAAAAGTGATGTAAACAAAGTTATTGTTTTATTTTTTAAATCATAATATAATTGTTCCGATCATTGTTGCATATTTTTCAGTAATAGCAGGACATTTGGACAGGAGTTTGCAAATTTGGGAAGTATGTTTACGAGAGATGGAAAGACTGATAGGAATATTGAAAGAAAGGTGAATGCAGGAAACTCCATTAACTGAGGACTGAACGCTGTTGGCGCAAACAAAAAGTTGTCCAAAGAAGTGAAGCTAGCAGTCCACAATGGAGTGCTATTACCAACCCTGATGTATGGCAGTGAGGCATGGAATTGGCAGAGGAAGGATGAAAGTAAACTTAATGCCGTAGAAACGAGATCTCTTAGGTGAATGTGTGCTAAAACCATGTATGATCGTGTGAAAAATATTGAGATTTGTAAAGAATGCAAGGCTAATTAATGTAAGCTAATGAGTAAGATTAAGAAAGGAACGCTTATATGGTTTGGGCATGTAGAGCATATGAACGAAGAAAGGAGTGTAAGAATGGAAGAAGAAGCAGGGGACGCCCGAGGAAGACATGGCACGATCAAGTGAATCAAATACTTGAGTCGGGCCATGTCAAAAGTCGAAATAACAAAAGAGAATGTATGAGACGTTGTATGAATGTGAATGAAGCAAGAAGTGTATGCCAAGATCGAGGTGTTTGGCGGTCCGTCCTATCTGCCTACCCCTGAGGGAAAATGCAAAACATTGCATTGCATATGAGTACATATTTATATATTTCATAATATTTTATAAAAGTTGCAAAAAGTGTGACTTTACTGGGGTACCCCGTTCTGAGGTCATATTGTGCATGGTTTTAAGTACGGATTATAAATTAGGTGAAGTTTTTTGTAAGTTTGTTAATTATTTTAAGTGAGTTTTTGTAATTATATTAAAATATTACTAGCGGAAAATTATAATGAAATAAATAAATAAAAAAAACTAAAATCTATGACAAAATATACCGTGATCGTTAAACTCTGTTCGGTTGCAAAATCATTCAAGTCGGTTAATTTTTTAATAATTTTTATTGGTAGAGGGAGGATGTTAAATACTTTTATAGAGAAATATCGCAAATTTCTTTGTCCAAAAGTTATTTTAGTTGTAGGTTAGTGGAATGTAAGTTGTAATGAGGATCGTATGAATCGACCCGAGTTTGTATGTGCACAGTTATCCTGGTTTTTGAATGCGCAAATTAAAATATCTTTTGAATTTAATTGTTTCACAGACATAAAATTCCTACATAACATGCCTACATTCTATAGGAGCTTAATTCAAATTTTAGGGTCTAATATTTTGAAAGCACGAACGGCAAACTTAGTAGGTATCTGAACTGTCCTTTGGTCCTTCCAAATTTTGGATAGCTGATAACGCTGACGATCTAAGGGTAGTTTGTCGTGAATTGATATCAGGAATTCACAATTTGGGTAGGATAAAGCGGAGCCATTTCCTTAATTTCTTTAAATTCCGTTCGGAAATGGGAAAGCTGGATTATTTCAGGAAAGATTTCGCGCAGTGGTTGCAGATGACTGATTGAAGTTCTTAAGTAGAAACAAGGTAATACTTGCATATTACACTCCAGTACATCAGTGATGCACAACCTTTTTAGACGGAGGGGAAAAATATCCATTTTCAATTTTTTCATGGGTCTCAGGGGGGTAGGGTATATCTAGTTCGACATGGTTAATTTTGTAGTCGGTGGCGTCGCTAGTGTAGCTTTTTTTAAAATTCGAACACCGTACAAGAATTCCAACATAAAACGCTTAAACAAAGCGAATAATTTTTTCAACGTACGCACAATTTTTATCATTCTGAAATATTAATGAAGATAATTTTTTTGCGGCGATACCCTTTCATATTTTGTAAAACAGAACGGAGACCGTTCAATATTTTGATGATATCACCTGGAAATCCGAATAATCTCTATATATTAAAATGAATATTTGTCTGTCTATCCTCAACACTCTCGAAAATTACTAGACCGGTTAGACAGTTTAAAATAGCACAGTTTGTTCTTATCAGTGTCGGGGAGGTTTAGAAAGTAGTTTGAATGAAATACAATACGTAAAACTGTCGCTATAACGATTTAAAATTAGTATAAAAAACATTGACCCCTCCATGTTGCATTGAGGTTAACTATATTTAATCACAGATTACATATTGAAAAGAAGAGGGTTTGTGTGGGTAGAATATATTCAAAATGGAAAACACAAGTTGGTACCTACTTAGAACTTTATTATTCAGACATTTTTAGAAAAAAAAAAAATTTTGGCATGAAATATAATTTTCAAATGAATGTTTCTTTATTTCTTTGTTTAGAGATAGTAATAGTCGTCACAAGGCATTACTTTCGCTGTTAAATCAATTATGGCACCCAAATGACAACCAAAAATACACAACTTCATAACTTTCTCCCAAAAAAAAATCCCCTGCACGACCGGGTACACATCAGCTAGTTCAAATAACAGAGGTGACTTTTGATATTTTGTTTTTGATTTGAATATGTTTTGGAAAGAATTTTTAATGCCGTTCCTACCCCTAAAAATGGAGTCCATTCAAAATCAATGATGTTCACAAATTTTTCCTAGGCCTAAGGTAAAACTTGTTCTTTTCACAGTCAAATTCCAAACAAAATTTAATTGTGAAAACTTTTGGAGTTTTGTAAAACGGAAATCTTTAAAATGCTACAAATAATCACGCATCAAACCTTTTTTTTTAAATATTCAAGAATTTTTGTCTCCCCACTGTTGTTGAACAGTTCATTTCGCCTTTTTATAACCAGAATCCTAATTACCTATGCCGGAAACTTATTGAAATTTGATTTAGTCAAGTGCCGTATGAAAGGTCCCTCGGGCTGCGGGTTGTTTACCACTGGCCTATGGTAGTCTAGAGTTAAGACGTAAATAACACACGAGTTTACTAATTGCTCTTCCGTTGGAAGGTTTCTTTGAACTTTTTTTTTTACATCGTAGACTAAAACGGGGGTTGGAGAGATTTATGCTGTTCATTAACTAGCTACACTCAGTTATTATTGTGACAGCTGTTTTGGCGTTCTATACCATTTTCAAACTGTTGTTAATCGACATAACGACGAATTACGAATATGATTTTATTTACTAATTCCAATTTCACCCAATTCTAATTTTTGACGATTTTTTAAATTATTTATTACCGGTAAAACCGATTTAGTTAGAAAATAATTAAAATTCTATATTCTGTGAGGTTTTTACATGTGTAATGTTTTTCCACGTATTTAAATGACAATGTTTTCTTAATTGATTTATTTAAATATATTTTGTTGTTTCCGTAGAGTGAGCATCCTGAGAAGTGATAAATAAATATTTTTCCTTACTTCATTAAATAATGTTACATAATCGTTCGTTCTTTTATTAATTTCCAATTGTTAAAGTAAATTTAATCTAAGAGCCTTTCTTTCTATATGTTATTGTCAAGCGGGTCGTGAATATTCTGCGAATTTCGAAAAAGTGCTTTTATTATTATAACATCGTATATGTTCTTTGAATCAAGTTGAGAAAGTCCTTCCCGTCTGCCCGATATAGGTTGCGTTGCAGTAGGCGTGGTCACATTTTACTTCATATGTGCCACTATTATATAGTTTTCTATTTTTAATTTTTCAGTTTTTTTAGATTTGTTCCTATATTAATATTGGTTTTAAAAGCTATATTTAAACCACATTTTTAAATTTATTTTCCAATTTTTACAGATATTGGTCCAAGAAATTCCAGACATGTCATAATAAAAAAAAAACTAAAACACTCTCACAGCTTAATAATAACATTATTAAGTTTGATTTACATTAAATTTATAAAAAAAAAAACAATTAAATGGATTTCTACGAATTAAACACAAAAACATTTAATAATTGAAAAAAATAATATTAACGTAACCTAAATGAAAGATGAAACCGGAAAAAAAACAACATAAAATAAAAAGATTTCAGTGGCATCTGGGACTCGAAGCCGGGAGCTCTGCCTATCCGGGGCAACCGCTTAACCAACTTAGCTAATGAGACCAGTTCAATTTATGTCATCTTCATCGATATCATATCTCAAATTCAAGATTTGCAAATATTATTTTTTATTTTCTGTTGTTGTTTTTTCCGGTTTCATCTTTCATTTAGGTTATGTTAATATTATTTTCTTCAGTGATTAAATATTACAATGAGGTTTTTAAACCTCAATAAAAAATAATTAATAATTAAAAATTGAACAAATTAATTCATTTCGCATATGGCTGGTGATAATAACGTATTTATTATTTCATATGCGAGTATACAGAAATTTTTTAACACAATGCATTTTTTACTGTCGGATCCAAGTATAATTCCGTCCTAAGGTATTATTTTCCAATCATCTAATCGCGGTTGAATTCAAAAACAAATAAGCAGGGCTTAAATAATAGCAGAGAGTTAATTGAAATGATTATTACTCCAACTGTTTCATTTGAGTGGATCCACTATACCGGAACGACACAGAAATGATTGGAGTTCGGTCCGGAATGGGTTGCAGGACTAATTGAAAATCGCGGTGAACAATTTGCGGCCGAGCGCTCTCATTACGGATGTTGGAATTATGCCGCAGTGTGGCAGTTATCTCATTTGCGATCAATTTGGTACTCGCTCTGTTTTAATTCCGTTCGCGGATTATTACTGCTATAAGCTGTTCACTGAAAGGGGATCGCTTTCAAAACGATCAAATAAATGGCGTTGATGAAATTTTACGCATACGATTATAATTTTATTATAAATTAATTACAATAATGCAAAAAAAAGAAGACACAGAAAATAAAACGATACGTTTGCGACTGACACACGATCTTAAAACCTGTACTACATCCGAGAATAACATCTCTGCCAATTGAGCCACCGATTCCTTATAGAATTCCGTCATTTTAATCAATCTCATTCTCGCGCTTAGAATTATTATCATTGTAATTTTTTGTATTTATATTTTTAAGGAAAGGCATATTTTCCCTGGTTACAAATAAACTGACAAAATGTTAAAATCTCCTACTACCATCACAGTAAGCTAAAGATGTTGCTTGTGTCGTGATGGAGGACTAAGCCAGCCGAGGAATTGAATTCACGACGCTTGGGTGAGACCCAGACCCGATGCCTACTCAGCCAATGACGGGGTCATTATTTCGGATTAATTGGCCGCGCATGTGATAAAAATGAATTTTTATATTCAAGACACCATCTACGATTAGTATGCAGTCCATAAAGGCTGAAAAGCTGTGCCTACCCTAAAAAAATCATCGTAAAATGAAATCATGAAAAATTTTAAAGGCTCACTAATTTCTAATCAAAATGTTTTTTCTATGAATTTAGTAAGGAACTTATACGCTTATTTATTGAGTAAAGTCGCAACAGTGAGCGAACGTAAAATAGTCATTTTCAAATATTCAATGCACAATTATTCATACCCGATTTTGAAAAACTACACACAGCCTACCTTTGGTCATAGAGCAATGCACGCCACTGATGGGTATGATCATGTTTGGGCAGAACTTTACACACTAATACAATGAAAGACATCACAAATAAAGGACTTATGTAAATATTTGGCTTGTGTTTCAAATAAACAAATAATATAACGGTGTGCTCTCTCGTTGTAAAATTTACATTGTCGTGTTCAGTTTGGAATTTCTAGTTCAACGCAACTATATTAAACTTACTACATTTCCATACAGCTCAGAAATGTGATTTATTCGTGAAAAATAAGTTGCGATTGTATTTTTCATTATTTTTCGGTAAGTTTTTTTTATAAATTGAAAATATTTGTAAAATTTTCTAGCAACCAGGATTTGTTTATAGTAAAGGAAATAATTAGCTTATAGATTAAAAACAGAAATATTAGCCTTTGTATTGATTATAAATATATTGAACCCCTCTCCGGCAGATACAAGCAGAATCTATATTATAAAAGGAATTGAAATCATTATTCTTCCCCTCTTTACTACAAACTAGCGAGCAATCATTCTGTGTCCGTCGGAGCGAGTTTGGGATGTAGATTCAGTCGGTAGAAATATATTGCTAACAATGCTGTAAATAAATTAAGATATTATAAAAAAAGTCACTACTCTTTTTAGAAAGGAACCTTCTTTAGTCAAGTCTCCATATAACATAAAATATTGGCCTAGAAGACAGAATCTTTAATATAATATTCATCCAGAAATTTTAATGCCTCACAGCAACGCATGCATTAAAATTGAAGCGAGTAGCTCGTAATACCTCTGTTCAGTAAAATGCAGTATCCCATATGATTTTAGGAAAATTCGCTATTAAACCCAGCATAATAGTGTTGAGGCAACCGATTCTGAATATCGCGGAGTCTCCCTTCACCCCCATCTGGAAAATTGCATACACCTGAAATGAATTACAACTTTCACAGCAGTTAGCTTTCAAACTGGCTTGAGCTATAAACTGAACGCAAAACTATGCCGGTAAATGGGTTCGGTTAGAATAAGCTATCTAGGGCTTTGTGGGAATTTACAGTTTCCGACTGCAGCTTTAATCGAGTTTTCCTTTGGAAAGCAAAGGCCGCGTGGGCAGGACAAAGGAATACATCACTCTCTTCGTGTTTGATTGCCTTCTGAAATTCGGTTTACAACGTTTACACACTCACACAAATGTAAAGGTAACTATAATCACGACGCTCACCAACATAATACACGACGACACCACAACCTACACATATCAAAAATACACAACAAAATACGGACTGAAATCATTGGAATACATTGCTTACACCAGTTTTAACAAGTTGCCTGAGGAATTGAAACATGTTTACGCTTTTGAAAAATGTCGAAATGATGCTATGAGATCTAATTTTTTAAAATGCTCTCTGGAAAACCATTAATCATAGATACCGACTCTGTTATGATAGCCGTCCTTCAGCTTTGCAGATTCTGATGTAGATATATATATATATAATAATTTTAACAAAGAATTAAATATAATTAAACAGATTGCAATAAATAATGGTTATAGTACTAAATTAATAAACAATATGTTAAACAAAAAGCTTAAGAAAAAAATTATTAAATCTTATGTATATCCACGAATAACTGATGTTAATAAACAATGGAGAAAAATATTATTTTTAAATAACAATACTGCAAATTTAATAATTAAAAACTTGCCAAATACTATCCAACCAGCTTTTTATACCACACAATTAAAATAGCATTCTTTTATAAATACACTGAGCCCACTGAAAAACCTTCCGAGCAAAGATAAATGTCGCCGGCAGACTTGAACCCTACCCTTCTAATGTCCGGGTTAGAGGTTCTGGCTTGCTGAGCTACGTCGGCTTATCGCAAACCCGCCAAGTTAATCAATATACTAGTGTCTCCATTCAATACCATTATTTTTATTATATTTCTTTCCTTGCTCGGAAGGTTTTTTTCAATTTGGATGAGTGTTTTAGATTAATAATTATTGTTTATAAAAAATAATAATAATTGTTACCCTTTGCGCTATGCACAAAAATCTTGTCTTAAGTTTTTAAGAACTTTAGTTTATCAATTAAAAAAATATATTTTAAATAACAAAGATAAAGATAATATTTTGAATAAATCGGGAGTATATAAATTGATTTGTAATGATTGCAACTATTTTTACATCGGAAAGACTTGTAGAAATTTCAGTATTAGGGTTAAGGAACACCTAAGATGTTTAAATAACAACAACTATTCTGAATTTGCAAATCATATTTTAGAAACCAATCATTCGTTTGATATAAATAAAGGTTTAAAAGTTTTACATACAAATACAACTGGTTTACAATTAGATAAATTTGAAATTTTAGAAATAAGAAAAAGTGTTAATGGCGAATTAAATTTAATAAATAATCAAATATTTTTTTAAAAATAGCTATCTCTTAAATTTATTTTCATATTAATATTAATAATAATAATTTTTATTTATATTTCTAATTTAAATGTATTATTCAATGTTTTATAATTATTTTGTCATTAACATTAAGTATTATTAATATTTGATTTATCACTTACCTACTTTAATTCATTTTTGTTTATGCTCATATTTTGTATATTCTTAAATTATTGTTTTAAAGTTTTTATCATTTTTCTATACTTGAAATTATTTTTTAGTATTCATTTATTCCTGAAGATGATAGCATTGCTATCGAAACATGTAGAAATATTTATATATTTTAAGTAAAGTGGTATATAAAAAGTGTATTTTCAATTATATAATTAATAATGATGCCACAAAGTTATCTAGCATTTGAAGAAATTATATAGATATATTTCTCTCTTATGAAACAGTGTTATGTATTTCAATTATATTTGTATGTTTTGAGCCTTTACATTTATTTATGTTATTTTCTTACTATTTATGAGTATTTTTTTTAGCTTTTAATTTATTATTTACATATTTGCCTTGGAAACTTTGTTAAACTTAATATTATTTAGCAAAAATTAACAGTCTTAAATGAGTAAAGCTAGGTACTTCTTCTTCTCCTACTTCCTATCTTCTAACTTCTTCCGCCATTTTAAAAAATGCTTTTATTTGGGAATCTCCACACTTCGTTCCAGTGTGAATTGAACACCTGACCAACTTTTAGTGAAATATTTGATTTTTGCTTATATTCTTTCAAAATTCACATATTTTGGCTAACCTAACCTAACAATACCACTCCAGCACATTAAACGTTATCATTTTTAACGGTCTTAAAAAAACACACACTGTAATCTCTGACGCAAGAAATATTACGAATGATTTATGTGTAAATTCTGTATGGTTAGTTAGGAAAATGAATTAGTTTTCTAAAGACAAAAATCCTCAAAATGTAATCTTTAAATTCTTTATTAGATATGTACATTTTAGGTTTATTTAAAACGTTCAAAATGGTTTTCACTGTTTTATCAAACTGGTTTTAGAAATTTTTATGTATTTTATGGAATTAACATTTTAGGTTTATTTAAAATGTTCAAATTGTTTACAATGGTCATCAAACAGGTTTGAGACATTTTTACGCATTTTATGGAATTTACATTTTGGGTTTTTTTTTTCACAGTAACACAGGAGACCAAGGAGGAAATAATTTCCCTCAAGGCCTATATCATCTTTGGGGATGCTGTGTGGAGGATCTTTTAGAGGATAGGAAGGAGTGAATTTGGGTCTTGAAGAGACCCATGTTATAGGATGGAGGAAACACAGAGGCCGGCATAGCATTCCACAGCCGAGCTGTTGAACACAAGAACGAGTCGTAGAAGCGACCCGTTCCCACGTGACAAATGTCAACTGTGTGCAAATGTTGGGCGCGCGTTTGGCGTGTTTCCCGACTATGCAGCGGTGCCGAAGGGATCAATGACGCTAGTTCCTCGGAGCATGTTCCATTAAAATATCGGTAGAACAAGGACAGCATTCCCACCCGACGTCTGTGCTCCAAAGATTGCAACCCATTTTTTAAGATAGGCGAATCTATCAAACGGACCGCCCGTTTCTGTTTCAGGTTTATTTAAAATGTTCAAATTGTTTACAATGGTCATCAAACAGGTTTTAGACATTTTTACGCATTTTATGGAATTTACATTTTAGGTTTATTTAAAACGTTTGAAATTGTTTTCAGTAGTTATCAAACTGGTTTTAGACGTTTTTTTAATGTATTTTGTGGAATTTATATGATTGCAGTTTTTTTTTCACGATTTTATCTTATGAAACCTTACACATTTACTGTTTTAAAATTAATAGATATACCATTTGTAGCATTGCTTGGGTTAGCAGACTAAAAAATTGTGTTAAGGGCTATTTTTGACTACCGGCACTTTAAATAATTAATGTTTATAACATATTTCCCTTAACCCCTTGAATCATAGTGGTATCAAAAATAACCCCCTTTTTTATCTTTTGCTGAAAATTCGAAAAATTAAAACTACTTGAAACACATCTGTTTAAATTATGTTCCGCCCACTCCAACGGCTTACTATATCGGCCAATATATGGTACATACGTACTTTTCGAAGTTTTAGAAATTCTTCGCAACACAAGCATTTTTTTTGTTTCAAATCTTGTGCCTCAAAGGGTTAAAGTTCATCTACCACTTGCAATATGCGACGAGCGCCTAAAAGTTACGAAAAACGGCTCCTCACATGCTAGTACGTGCACTTTACGATAGTATTATTGCATTTTCCACTTTGCTTAATTACACTTAACTTCTCTCTATACAGCCTGGAGGTAGCGGCGGGGGAAAGGTAGAATCGGATAGAATATCGGGTGGAACAGTCACGGTACGGATACATCAGAAGTGATGCTGAAACTTGACGTAAAGTGCCCGCTGAGTTCTAAATAAATTGGCATTGCATCATGATTTAGGCTGATCTCAAATTCCATTTTTAATAATTAATTACTTATGTGTATAATTTTTCAACATTTTTTTTTATAATATTATCAATTTAAAAGTAATATGTGTTCATACAATGGCGCTTTTAATAATTATAGCATATTTTGGAGTGGAATAACATTGAATACAAATTTTTAACAAAAAAATATGAAAAATATGCGCTTTCTTTTTCTAATTTTGTCTATGTGAGTACAACATGAGAGTCCCAGCTGCTCCCAACCGTTTGGAGCCATTGAGAGTATGGCATCCCTGAATAGGGTATGTTGTAATGCTGAAGGCACTTAGAAGGAGAAGGAAATAGGAAAGAGGAAGGTGGGGAAGTACTGGCTATTCAGATCTGGTCACCAAAAATGGCTAAAGTTATAAAAAGCAACGTTTCGATTCTGAAAGTATCTACCACTGTGGAATGTGCCGCAAATACGAGTACTCGTATATGTATGTGTGCGTACGTATATTTATATTTGCGTACATATATGTATATATTATATGCGTATGTATTTGCGTGTGAATGTATGTGTGCACCTATCTGCACATGTGTGCATGCTTGCACATATTAAAAAAATATATATTTTTGTGATCATTACGAATACACGATCATACGTGATACATTCTAATTATTAATTTTGTAGAACATAATAAAATACAACATTATTAATACATACCCCATGTATTGAGTACACAGCACGGAGCTTTTCTAGCACCGTAATGGAAGGATTACGGATCTCACTTCTTCTTGCATTTATAAATTAGCTAAGAAAACGTTACACTGATATATTCTAAAACAAACCTTTTTCATACAGTCATTACGCACTCTTTAAATGCTTCTTAAATCGAAGCTTTTAAAGGTTTCGAGGATTACGAGAGTTTTTTCTATAATTTTTCAGAACAAGACTACACTCTATTTCTTAATTTGCTACTCTTTAAAGATTCTAAACGCCCCAGACTACCCCTACCCTTGTATGGTACATCACAATATAACTAAATATATTCCAATAATGAAAGTATTTTCACTGCTGCTGTTACCTGTTTAGCATTAGTTATTCGGTTACTTTAACCATCATTTCAGCTAGACGAGAAGTCATGAATTTTGGGAAATTTTGGAATGATAAGTGGGAACAGTCTTAATTACTAATTGTCTGATAAGGGAAGGTTACCATTTCAAGGGCGGAAGATATAAACAATAAGCAAGAAAACCTACCTACATACGAGTATGTTTATACACCCCCGTAAACACATAAATCAAGTTAATATTATTAAGTTATTATTTTTTAGTACTCTGTATATTCCTCATGAGGAAAGCTTCGCTTTCAAAACATGTATATATTAATAAACTGGTGATTGCAAAGTATTTTTCAATTCATTTAATAAGTTAATGACGTTTACATTACTTAAAAAATGAGATATCTCCGGGGAATGTGTCGTAAAACCGTATATGACCGTGTGACAAATGTTGAGATTCGTAAAGAATGCAAGGCTGATGTAAGCGTAATGAGTAAGATTAAGAAAGGGACGCTTAGATGGTTCGAGCGCGTGGAGCGAATGAACGAAGAAATGAATGTGAGGACAATATATAACGCGAATGCGAATGGAAGAAGAAGCTGAGAATGTCCGAGGAACACATGACACGATCAAGTGAATCAAATACTTGAGTCAGGCCATGTCAGAAGTCGGAATGACAGAAGATAATGTATGAGACATTGTACGAATGAAGCAAGAAGTTTATGCCAATATCGAGTTGTTCGGGGGTCCAACCTCTCTGCTTACCCGGGAAAACGACGTGATGTTTAGTTGGGTAGTTAGAATTTGTAATTAATTTAAGAAATATGACTCCAGAAAGTGATTTTACATCTTTCGAAGAAATCATAAATTAAGATTTACAGGGGGGTTACAGATCTATTGAGTATTCTAGAGTTCTCAGACTGAAAGACACAACATTATTAATATGTTTGTAGTCGAAAATATTTGAGGATCCAGTTTCAAACGAAAGTTTTCATAAGGATTTTTTAATCGTAATGCGATTACAACAACGTCTTAGCTCACTCTAAAGTCATGCGCCGCTACTTGTCACAGGTCCGACAAACTTTAACAAGTGATTCCTAAGCATATTTGAAATGATAAATACCGTTAGCAACATGTTGATCTTTAAATTCTTTAAAACTAATTTAGTCATTATTGTTGAATCCAGGTTTTTGAAGTGAAAAGTTTCCGGAGTTTACAAAAGGAGATAATTAATTCACTGTGCTTCAAAAAACCAACGAGAAATGTCGTTTAAATGTCAAATGAAAGCCGTCAGTATCGCTCCGCGTCGCCGTCATCTCTTGACAGATGTAGGAATAAGTTTTAAAATTTGAACATATTTTTGCGCACGTCTTAAGCATTATTGTAGGAAATATTTCACTGCGAAAGGAAAGCTCCACTTGAGAAAGAAAAGCTTCAATGAGACGTGGACGAAACGGCTCAATCAAGCGCCCGTCTGAGCGAAAACATAACGGCCTCGTTAGAATTGTGTTTTGTGAAACAGTATAATCACACGCACTGCAAATGCTCAGATGAAGAAAATGATGAGATTAAGAAAAAATAATGTGCAAAAAACAGACAAAGGCAGCTAACGAGAATGGCAATTGGTGTGGAAATCCATAGACCGATATAGAACTTTGAATAAGATATCGCAAAAAAAAAAAAAACAACTTGTTAAAGAGGGTATAAATTTTTTTTAATTTCTATATATTATAGGGTAATATTTTCCACATTCTATTTTTATTTTTTAAAGTATAATAAATGTATTAATTGATAAACTAAAGTTTTTAAGACAAAATTTTTGTGCATAGCGCAAAGGGTAACAATTATTTTTATAAACAATAATTATTAGCCTGAAACACTCATCCAAATTAAAAAAACCTTCCGAGAACAGATAAATGTCGCCGATAGGACTCGAACCTGCACCCTTCTGATATCCGGTCAGATGCTCTACAAAATCGGCTTATGCTTGAGCCCATAGTCAATCATTATACTAAGTGTTTTCAAATAATGTTCTTAAAACAACAAACTTAATGAGAGGCTTGTAACGGCTAAATCCCTCAATAAGGTGGCGATGAACAGGTGTCTTCATTTTATTGGTGAAAATTTTTTCACGTTTTTAGCCGTCTACAAGCTTTCCTCATACTAATAAAGTTGGATTTGTTGCAGACATCTCAACAAAAACAGCAATGATTGAAACATGGTCAGCAACGAATTCTGATCAATAAACATCAACTCAACGTCGGCATCTGACCATGTCGAAAGGTGTAAGGTCAGTCGCTTTTGACATTGAACTAAAACAGCTATTTACTCCATCATTATTATCTTATGGTGTTTTATAATGTGGAGTGTAAGGTAGCTTTGAGAAGGTCATACTGTGAATGAAGTGTTATATATATCGTAAACACCTCACTATGAGAACCTGTGCTGAGATGTTCACGTGGATGTGTTAAATGTGGTAGTATTGTTTTGATCTGTTTTCTTTTTAATGTTTTAGTTTTTCTATGTAAATGTAATTTAGGTACATAAACTGAAGAGAAATATATATTTTTTATTTTTTTTTTGTTTACAGTAGGCAAACCCTTTAAAAATAATAAACATACAATTATAGATACTTTAGACTAAGTTTGATAATATAAAAGTATATTTCACGGAAAGGGAGAAAAGGGATTATCAAGTAAGTATAGTATTTTACGTATTGTTTTATGTTCGGTTTGGTTTTATCATTTGAATAACATTAATATCTTATTTTTTGATATAAGGTATGACATATTTTTTGAGATTAATTATAGATATTATATTTATAGTTAATAGTTGTTTCATAGTAGTAGGCATGCAATTATAAAGTTTGATTGCCTTATACTTGTAAGTGTTTTTGCGTTAAGTGTGTGAGGCGTGCGTT